>CAUYQV010168505.1:0-17875 GCA_963574575.1 Galagoides demidoff
TCCCAGCTACTTGGGAGGCGGAGGCAGGAGACTCGCTTGAGCCCAGGAGTTGGAGGTTGCTATGAGCTGTGATGCCATGGCACTCTACCCAGGGGGATAGCTTGAGGCTCCGTCTCAAAAAAAAAAAAAGAAAAAAAAAGAAAAAAAAAGAAAATGCAGGTTTCCTAGGGTAGGAAAAGGAAGAGTTTGTAAAAATGGCTTCAGGCTATTAGCACTTCATACTGTAGGGGCGGGGGTGGGGGTGGGAGGGTGTACAGCTGCCATGTCTGAAAGTATGTAGTCAACTTAAGAACATACTTAAACCCAGTAACCTAAAAGCCGGCTTCTTATTTCCTGATTGCTGTAAGGTAAGCAGAGCCCTATTTTAGCCTCGCTATTTTCCAACTTGTCTTTCACCTTCCCTGCCTCTCTAATCTGATAAATAACCACATGTTGCTTGGCCCAGTTGGCTTAATATTTGTTCATATGATTCCTAGCCTAAGTTTCCACTGATCGGAGCCAAATAAGGAAAACTACTGCATGTAAAATATGACCACTGGAGGTTATACTTAGCCAACTCAAGTTGCTTCTGTGTGTGTTTATGTATATTGAGTGTAAATAAAATATAACGAACCTTCCTGTTGAAACTAAAGCAAATTTCCCCTCCACAGAGTACTTTCTTCATTGTCTCTCATAGATGATAGATACTATCTGGATGGTCTCAGATTTCCATAACTGGCCCTTACTTACATAATAGTAGCGCTGAAGAGTTTGCAGATTAGAGCATTCAAATTCCAAGCACTCATTTGAATTCAAGAGCCCTGAGGAAGTTCACACGAGATGGGCACCAGACCAGACCCAAGAAGTTTTCTTTAGCTACAGAGCCTCAGACCCAGCTGACATGAGTGTCCTGAGGTACAGTGGATTCATTACAAGTCCCCTTTGTTTTAGGGCTAATTCCAAGAGGTCTCGGGTGCTGTGAAAAGCATTCATCCTTAACCAAAAACTGACATTTCCAAAACATGCAACTTATGACTTCTCATGAGGCAGTGATGTATGGTGATATGAATCTCTACCACACAGGATTCTGAGATTTGTGATAGCAGCATCTTCATGGGTAGAAGCTGGTGGTTAGATTTTCCGTGCAAAGAACTTAGTGGCTTGCCCCGTCACCTTGGGAAAGTCAGTTAACCAAAGTTCAGCATCGGTATCTATAAGTTAGAGACCAATTCTTTTATTTCTTAAATACATCACAGTTTTTGAGATTTGAATGAAAAGTGTGAAGAATGACCCTTTAATAAGAACCGTATAAATTTAAGGTGTTGCTCTTATTGTCACAACAGAAGCATTAGAAGTAGCCTTTCTTTTTTTTTTTTTTTTCAGTTTTGGTGGGGCGGGGCTCGAACCCACCACACCAGGTATTTGGGGCCGGCACCCTACTCCTTCACCTACAGGTGCCACCTAGAGGTAGCCTTTCTTAGAGCCCAAGCAAGGGTCAAATTATTATGTCAGAGAATGACATTAAGGTCTGACCATTGTAGCTTATGATAGACTGGCAACAGCAAGTACTTTACTAGCCCTGAAGAAATCAACCTCAAAAAATTTTTTTTTTTATCTGAGAAGAAATTATGTACACTTCTTGGTAGGCTCCGTGTGGGCCTGATTAACATTAGAAAGGACAATAGTCTCAGACTGCCTTTGGCTTCAGAACCTGTCCTATCTTCTATAATTCCTAGTGTAAGCATTTCCTTCTATATTCTTGATGAACAGAGGGACGCAGATCTGAAGAATTTCTGCAGACTTAAGTTTCATGGATGCTACTGAGGCTAAGAAACCACTAATACAGTAGAACCTCTGTAAGTTGACCACCCAAGAGACTGCAACAAACTGGTCAACACATGGAGGTAGTCAACATAAGGAACTAGGCCTACTGTACTGATACCTACATGTGGTGCTTGTCCGGTCTATGAAGATTAGGTCAACTTAAGGAGGTGGTCAGTGTGGGGAGGTGGTCAGCTATGGAGCTTCTACTGTATATTGTCTGTTTCTCAACTAGTCACCCTGAGGCTTTTCCCTGACTGCAAGCACGCACACCTGTCCTAGCAGGTTCCTCTGATGGAAATAGTACTACCAGGAGTTTTCTTTCTGGAACTTTGAGTGATCAGTTATTCATCCTTACAATCCAGTCTGCCAATGAGGCAACTGAAATTCTTCATTTGGAGTAAGATGGAGTCAGCGACATGACCATGTGGGGGGAAGTCAAAGCACATTCTTTAGAGATCCAATGGGGCAATATTTGAAAATAGGTAAATAACATAGGATGAGAATGAAAACATAATAGCTTCCATAAAGGTTGGTAAACTAGGTCTTGTATGAAGTAGATTTAAGTCATATTTCCATTGGCCCAAGCCTCAGTTCAGAGAGGAACTTAATCATGCATGCCAGTTTTATCATTTCACCCTCATTTTGCCGCAAATGGAATTAAAGCATTTGCCATGGATTTTGGAAACTAGAAGCAATCATGTATTCATCAGCATATCAACAGCAAATGGTCAACACACTTAAATTAGGACAGTTTGAGGAGACTTTAATTATAAAGACATAGGTGGTGTGGGGGAATCACAAAAGTGGTTCAGGAATCCAGGCCTAACAGCACAGCAACAGCAGACATGCTCCCACCCCTAACCTAAATGGATGAAAATAAGAGGTTATTGGAATCAAAAAGGAGATAATTAAAATTTCAGGTCATCTTGAGAGGAGTAGGGACAATCAATTGGGGCAGCAGAAGCCAACCTGAGGTGACCCGACAGAGAAGGAGCCATAAAAATAAATACTTTAACCCCACTCTCGTTCCTTGCTCTGTTATGCTGCCAGAGCTTTCCCTTTGGTTGACCCAACCACAAACCAGAGGGCTAAGGAACCGTGGGGCAGAAAGCAGGCTGAAGGACACACTAGGATTATGGGGAGGAAACAGATGACTGGTATGACATTAACAATCTGTTATCCTGGAGTGTCAGGTATTGGGCATGCTGTCCATTCATAGAGAAGAGCTAAGGTTACATAAATGTGATGTGATTTTAGCCTATCCATATTTTGAGGAGCAGGCCGGTGAGCTAGCTTCCTCCAGACAGCTATTTTGGCAAAAAGCCCTACTATCTGTCCTAATCTGGCCTAGAGTTAGTAAGATTTGGCAGTCAAAGATAGAATGGCACACCTCTTCTCCAGAGGATATACGGTAAGTCCTTACTTAACATCGACAGGTTCTTAGAAATCACAACTTTCAGCTAAACAACATAATGAAACCAATTTTTTTCCCTCTTTGATGTTATAACTAATTGACATTGAACATGATTTTGTTTAAATTCACAGTTTTCAAGAACCTATTGATGACATTGAGGACTTAGCATATTGTGGTGACTATAATTCTCTGTGGTTGAGTTGGTTTTGGATTGCTATCTATTATGATGCCCTACAGCTAACAAGTATCCAATGGGTATTTGTTGATATAGAACTTGGGAGACAGGCCTATCTGGATTTCATTCCAACTTAGGAGTTCACCATACAAACCTTCCAAGCACCTTGAATGTACTCTAAAAAACACTGCTCTAAAATGGAAGTGACATGATTTTAAAATATTATTCAATTTATTTTGGAGCTGCTAAGGGATGAAGGTGTTTTTATAGTCCAGCCTGAGAACTGAGCTTCTCTGCCAAAGAACCAATTGAAGCCTTGGCCAAACAAAAGTGATTGCTCTTTGCTTCTGTGTTCAGAGGCACAGTGAGTGCTACCAGAGCCAACTCCTAATCAGGTTCTTGAGAAGAGAATCTTTGACTGCAAAGCTGTCCCTTCATTTTGGATGCAGACATTGGGAAACCAAGCCACTTCTTAAACTATTTGGAACTGATTTTAAGACTATACTTTCAGGGATCAGTTTTACAGTTCGCTATTGATTGTTATAAGGCTAAAAGAATACATGAAGCTTAAAACAAGGAATCTGGAGGCAGGGCTTTAGACAACTGTGCAGCCACCAACAATGCGCTCAACAAATTGTTGCGCATGCTGATTCGTTTTTGTAGTCAATAGTGCCCTCTTGTGATTAACTTCTGAATAAACTTTTCATAGCTTGGCATAACTAGGGAGTTTTCAATTAACCACACGATTGAGGAAAAGAGAACCTCTTTGCCATCATAAGAACTAGAAAGTGTTCTTCAAATTTGGTTGGGTGGTAAAAGACACTGAATAAATCACAAAGTATCCAACAAGGCCTCCTTTGGAAATGATGAATGTGACACCAATTGTAGCCCAAGCCAACAAATTGTAAAAGCAATTGGAATGTCTACTTTTCTACTACACACAAACACATGGCTATGGAATATTAGGATTTGTTCCTTCAGTAACATCTGAATCATGAAGGATTCATTAACTGGGAGATCCACATTTGGTATACACAAATATTCGGTAATCAAACTATTAGATTAAGCAGAACACCTCATTCATTTCCTGCCATGTGGGAAAACCACTGTGTATGACTGCAAAACTTACCATAGGTAACTACAAGAATAGCTAGAAATGACTAATACTTGAATAATCAGTGGCAAAGGAGGGTCAACAACATTATTGTGTTGGATAGAGTTCATGTATTTCCAGCCACACAGCAGGGCTGGGAATAGTTAAGGTATTTAAGAAACACACAGACTAGCTGCACATAACAATACTTTAAAAGGAGGCTCTTTTGTAGCCAACATTTTCAACAAGCTGTAAATGAGAGGGAAAGCTACAGACAGCAAAATCTCTGGAATTAACGTTTGCAATTGTAACTCAAGGGGAAACCTCCCAGTGGAGGTTTAGCAGCTCTATATTTTTCCCATATAGAAAAATCTGTGGGATATAATATGGTATTTTTAGTTATAATTGTCCATTAGTGTTTGTGTGCATGGGACTACATGAAAAAACAAAACTAAAATTTGCAATTGGCTAGTCAAAAACCAACACAATTTATTAGATGGTTATCACTGTTAAGATTCTAAATTTTACCACAATAGACTCCAAGTTTTGGATTTTGGATGGGCTCATATTTGGATCTAAAATTCTCACAATTGTTTTTGTTCTTTTATATTTTAGCTGTAACTCAAATTTGACTATAGAGGCTTTTAATACCTCTTGGTTTTAACAAGTCCTTGACTACTTCAGAGAACTACATGTGTTTATTCTTAATCATTAGGAATATTAACTCACTAATCTGCTTTAAACATTATTAAGGAATACTTCCCCAAATAGAAACAGCTTTGCTTCCTTTCCCAGCCATCAACACAATGTTGTCAAGAAATTTATTATCTCAAAAACACCTTATATTATCATAGGATACCTTCTTCATTAGAAAAAGTTTACATTATTACATTTATTCTATCAGCTATCAGAGTGATCAAAGTCTACAGAAATTGATTCCCTGGGAAAAGACCAATTGTTGATGTACAGACATATAGTCTATCTGTAAATGAGCAGGGTTTTTTTACACATAACTTGAAGAGATACACAACAAACCATCTTTACAACATAGATCTTTAATTAAATTGATACTGGTGGGTTAAAAACAGTAAGGGAGAAAATGATAGCTGGGGAAGAACTATGACTATTTATAATAAAATGTTCAAAAGAGTAAGAGCCATTAATTGGCTTTTTGTAATTAAAGAGAGAAGACAAACAAGTGTTGTCTTCTTAGTTCTTGTACAAGCAGAGACCACAGGAGAATAATTCTTACATAAGAATCACAGGAAAAAGAATAATTTGGTTTTTTGTGTGTATATTTTTGTTTCTCAGAATCATTGGGGAGAAATTTGTCCAGTCAGAAATGAGCAAAAACAAGATGTAAGAAATGAAAATACGGGCATCTGGTCTTAAAAGAGTCTTGGAGAATACAGCAAAAGAGACATTGCTCCATTGGGTATTATCATCTGTAACATGAACATTTAAAATGCTGATTAAAGTGACTAAAAAAGATTTATTTTTTTAAAAACCAAATAAGAACTTGAGGGATAAAACTCAAAATAAATTTTCTCTCAGTAGTAACTTAATGCAAAGAGTATAAATTCTCTCACTTTGATAAGCATGGTTATCAAATCTGGCCGTCTGTGTTCTAAGCTTTCCTACGTTTTCTGTAAAGAGTGAATCATGCCAGGTCACATCTAAATGACTCAACGTTGTGAGCTAAAAGGATGTTTACACAATATACACATTCTTTACTTACAGAGCAAAATAAGCTTAACACTTTTATATTAAAAACCTGGGATACAGTAGGATTAGTAGCACCATGAAAAATAATTCTTTCCCCAGACTGCAGTCTTTTACTTTACTCAGTATGATTCTTCTCTTAATTGAATTTTTAATGTACTGGTTAAGTAACTGGGCAAAACACATATCTTCATCTGATAAATCTTGGAGAAAGTCATTCTGGACCCAAAAAGCATATTCATTTCCTTATTTCATTCATAGAAAATAACCGAGCCCTTGCTCGGGCACATTGCTGAGGTACATCTGAATCTTCATGGTTACAAGTCAGCATGTTCTCTTGGTCATATGTAGTAGTAGCACCATTGGTGGCAGCAGTGGTAATGTTGGGGAGAATGAGACATTGCGTCCTGGGAATTATATATATTTATATCACATTTAAAAACACACAAGGAATTCTTCAAAATGTTATGTCCTCTTCATGCACACTTGACATCGGCTAATACGTGTTCTCAAGTCTCCTGCTTTCAGCGTTTCTGACTGAGGTTTACTGGGAAACAAGAAATAAGATAATTAGATTCATCTTTTCCGTAATTTCAATTCTATTACTGATTCAAAGGTACACGGAACATTCTCTTTGTGTTAAGTAGGTTTCCCAGTGACTTAATGGTTTACTTTTGACCAATGTGATCAATGTAGCAACTGGTATGGCCCAAGAACCATGACTGGTCACAGGTATGCTTGTGACTGTTTTTCTCACCAATAGTATCTTTATATTTGTGTCTCTCTGTCTCTTTCTCTGTATCTTTTTTTCTTTCTCAGCTACATTTTTCTAATACTCATTGAACAAGGGAGATGGGGCAACTGATGAGGAATACACAATAAGGACCAGCAGAAAAAACATGATGTAAGGATAACTCCAAAGAAGCAACACAGAAAAGTACATTTACATGGAAAAAAATCAATAGATTGAAGTACCCTGAGGTACGTGCATTCTGTGCAGTCTTACTAATTCAGACTGAGAATCCTAGGAAACAAAACCTCTGGACTGGGGGAGAGAACATAGACTGCAGCTTCAACTCCTGGGGTGGCCCCAATCTAGTTGAATAGATACTGCCTTGTTACTGAACAGGTTATACAATCTTTCTTTTGTTCTATTTGTTCTGTTATTGAAGGATTACTACCAAGGCATTGCACACTCACCTACTATTACCTATGTCTGCTTTTCTGACCTGAGTCAAGTATATAAGGAGAATAAGCAAGAATCAAATACATAGCACAATAAATTCCTAATATCTGTTGGGGATAAACCATCCATGTATTGTCTCTCTCTCTCTTTTTTTTTTTTTTTGAGACAGAGCCTTAAGCTGTCCCCCTGGGTAGAGTGCTGTGGCATAGCTCACAGCAACCTCCAACTCCTGGGCTCAAGCGAGTCTCCTGCCTCCATCTCCCAAGTTGCTGGGACCACAGGCGCCTGCCACAACGCCTGGCTTTTTTTTTTTTTTCGGTTGCAGCCATCATTGTTGTTTGGTGGAACCAGGGTGGATTTGAACCCGCCACCTTAGGTGTATGTGGCTGGTGCCTTAGCCACTTGAGCCACAGGCGCCGAGCCTATTGTCTCTCTCTTTAGCATCTCTAAAGAAAATTTTGGACCTACAAAGCCCTAAGCACCTTACCTGAACATGTCTGACACATCTACAGTTGCGAGCCAAAAGCTGTAGGAGTTGGCATAGTAGTTACAGGTACCCCTCCCGTGACACTCGATGAAGGGAGCTGAACGGAATTCTTCCAAGCAGGAACCAGGGGAGGCCAGGGCTTGACCTGAGCCCTCTGCCCCTGCACTTGTATGCTAGAAAAGACAAGGCAAAATGTGCCACACTATCCATGTGCCATAATACCTTACTGAATATCCAAAGGCACTACGGCCAGAGGTAAGAGAATAGTATCCATACTAAGGATGGTCAACTAAAGTAATAGGCAGTTTATCAAAATGTGTTACTGAAAATGTGTGAGGGGGAACACAGTGTGTGGTCAGAAGCTTCTTGAGGCTTAAGCTTCTTACTAAGACAGGGATTCCTCATGTTGGGGGGAAATATAGATAAAATGGACAGTCATCTATGATGACAAAAGCAAAGAGAGTGTTTCATACCATCATGAAGGAATAGCCAATCCACAGAGAATCCCATCCCTGAGGACAGTGGGGAATCTGGATGGTCTGACTGTGTACTGCAATCACCACAGCTGGTGCTTCACAGACTGCACATCTGGCAAACAAAAGGGAGAGAAAACATAATCTACAGAGTGTGCAGGAAATAGCAGTCTTTTGTCTTTGGAAGCCTTCCTGGGATGAAGCCCCACTGAGGTATCTTCAGTGTTCAGAAGAGGTAAAAAAAAAAAAAAAAAAAAAAGAAAAAAATTCGAGAATTGCTTTTGTATAAGTGCTGTTTCCCACTATCCATAGTAAAGTTATAAACTAAAACTACAAAACTTTTTTTTTAAGAGACAGAGTGTCACTTTGTCATCCTCGGTAGAGTGCCTTGGCATCACAGCTCACAGTAACCTCTAGCTCTTGGGCTTATGTGATTCTCTTGCCTCAGCCTCCCGAGTAGCTGGGACTACAGGTGCCTGCCACAATGCCCAGCTAGCAAAACTTTTTTTTTTTTTCAAGAAAATGCAAAATCACTGCAGTGGCATTTGCATTTTCCACTCTGCCCTAAATTTGTATTCATCCTTGCTATTGTCAATGCTTCAAGTGCTATAATATATTGGCTTTGAGTTTTGCACATATTACTTGTTGTCAAAATGTCCCATTGGAGATTATACATTTAGTGATGCTGAAAACTGTGGTAAGAACAATGTCTGGTGAACTGGAAAAGATAAGAAACAGACAATTCCTTAATCTCTACCCATTATTGTTGGTCTAAAAGGCATTACCCACTCAGCTTTATCTGGAGAAGTACAACATGTCCACAATGCTGGGCAGGTACCCAGGCACCTGGAGATGTGGATGAATTCTATAAAATCAAGCAAAACAGCAAGAGAACGAATACAGATGAGCCTACAGATCTTTAATAAAGAGCATAAGGGGACCTTTTGAAATATGACTTAGGCCAATTTGGCAGTTAACCTATGTAATATATTTAGAGGATCTTTTACTCCCAAGAGTAGGTACTAACAAAAATCACACACACACACATGAATTCCCAAAGTATTTAGGCAAATGTATTAAAAAGGTCACCATGAATTTGCTCCTAAGGCTGAACTAGCTTTAATCTTTACATTAAATGTCAAAGAAGCTAAGCTTTCCAATGATTCACCTCTTGTGGCTACTGGAATCCTGGATCATGATCAGAATTAAAATTATAATATCTAACATTCCTAGGAAATCAAGTTAGAATAGGGTTCCATGGTAGCAGAGCCCCAGGAAATCTCAATTAATTGTACCACCCTCCTCTTAGTTACTTATGTTCCAAACCTCAGCTATCACCTCCTCCTTCCCATACTAAATCAATTGCCAAATCCTATCTAGTCTAATAACATGATACATATTCCTCACTGTGAGTTCCAATCCACTCATATCAGGACTATAGCAATACCCTTCAATCCAACTATTCTGTGTACTTCACAACTATCCCTTCTGTAATACATGTTACACACTGACGGCTCAGTAATCTCCCCTGAACTGTAGCTCAAAATGTTTTTGGAGTTTCTCATGATATGCCAAATGAATTTCAAACTACGATTGGGCAATGAAGCCTTTTACCATCTGGACCTAAGCTAACTTTACAATAATTTTTTTTTTCTATACAACTTTTGGATAGTGCATTCTAGACACATTAATCTATTACCGATTCTCATTTTTCTCTGCCTAGTATATCTTTTCTATTCTAATTGCCTGTGCCTCAAATCCTTCCAATCTGTCAACAACTGACCAGTTCCAAACACATTTCCTCCATATAGTCATTCGAGATTTGTCCAGCCCAAATCTTTCATAACATTTTATTAGATCCATTGTAGCACTTACGCCAGGTGCAGTGGCTCACGCCTATAATCCTAACACTCTGGGAGGCCAACACAGAGAATCACTTAAGATCAGGAGTTAGAGACCAACCTGACCAAGAGTGAGATCCCATCTCTACCAAAAAAAAAAAAAAAAAAGAAAAATCAGCCAGGTATGGTGGCACACGCCTGTAGTCTTGGGAGACTGAGGCAGGAGGATTACTTGAGTTGCCGAATCATAATTTGAAATTCAATTGGCATATCACGAGAAACTCCAAAAACTTTTTGTGCCCAGGATAGCTGAGGTTTGGAACGTAAGTAACTGAGATGAGGCTGGTACAAATTAATAGAGATTTCCTGGGGCTCTGCTACCATGGAATCTTAGTTTAACTTGATTTCTTAGGAATCTAGCCAGGATGATAGAGTGAGACTCTGTCTGAAAAATAAAAATAAAAATAATTTTTAAAAAATATTATAGCATTTAGCCCAAGCCTGATATACATTAAATTAATATATGCATATTGGCCTAATGACTAGTCTGTGAGTTCTTTATATATTATGTTATGTCTATCATGGAGCCCAGTCAAAAGCAGATCCCCAGTAAATATGAATCAAACTAAATACTGAATTGAATATTAAAAAGTACCTCTGTTCTCCCCTACCTGGGAGGAATGTCATCAGATTGTTAGCTTTTGATTCATTTCTGACTAGCTAAACTAACTGGGGATTGGTAACAGTCAAAACTAAACCAGTGACTTACCGACTAATGAATGGCTGGATGCTCTGGCCCTTTAGCGGTTCCATGCTCATGGGCATGGGCTCTGGGGTAGACAGCCAGTAAGAATAGTCATTTCTTGAGGCAAAGTTGCAAACATTATTGATGTTGCAGAACATGAAGGGCATGGTACTAAAGCGACGAAGGCAGCTGCCAGCCGTCCCTAGGAAGAATTGAACAGAAAAAGATGAAGGAATGCATTAGGATGGTACTTTGGTTTCTTCACAATAACAAACAACGTTTGAAAGTGAAACTTGTCTACATTTCTTAGGTAGTACATACACTCCATTTCTTAAATGCTAAGATTGACTCATTTAACAGGTCTAAAATCAGGATATACTTTATAATGTACGTGGACATTTACTGTGGTAGCTCACTATATGTGTACATTCCCCAATGCTGTTTTTAAACTAGTGATGCATCATATAAATAGTAGTGTCTTATGGAGAACATTTAGTAATTTATTACATATGGATGAAAGACACACACTGAATCCTTATGGTATCTTATCAATATTTCCTGCTTCAGGCTGCCCTCTTTTCTTCTAAGACTTCACTAATATGTATCTTGTGTAGGTTGGCAACATCTTTAAGCCTAAAGGTAATAGTAGTGCTGACCAATATGACATGTTTTAGATAAATACGTAAACAGGAAAAAAAAGACAGGAAGGAAGGATGAGAGGAGAAAACAAAGAAAAGACACTAGTCTTTGAAATTCAGACTTGGTAGGAGCAATGGAGGCAATCTCTACCAGTGATCAAACCTTTCTTTTCAAATTTGCTCACAAAAGAATGATAAAAAATGATGGAGATTTTTCATATATTTTTAAGTGATATAATATTTAAATTTGATATCTATTTTTTATCATTGGAAGTTTAAACTGATACCAGGCCAGTATTAAGATATTAACTACTGTGTCTCAGCTCTAAATCCACCCTTCTATTCTATACTCTCAGCTCTATATTCCACCCACTATTCTATACTAGGGGCTGAGAAATTGCAAACTACATTTCTATCTTGCCAGCTGTCATTTTTGGTGTTTTGTGAATATTGATACTTAAACTTTTATATCATTCTTTTAAATGTAACCAAAGTAATGATTTAAAACTTAACACTAACTATTATAAGAAAATACAGCTGGAAATTATAAATCTTTTCTTTGCATTTAAAAATGTATTTCAGTTCTACTTCCCTCACAGTTCTATCCTAATGAAATATATCTTTATAGGTGAAAGTCTTATTTTTCATCCTATCATATTTCTCTGAAACAAAAATTTAAAATACATTTTTAAAATTTTCTGTTATCAGGTTTTCTTTTTCTGAGACAGAGCCTCAAGCTATCCCCCTGGGTAGAGTGCTGTGGCATCACAGCTCACAGCAACCTCTAAATCCTGGGCTAAAGTGATTCTCCTGCCTTAGCCTCCTGAGTAGCTGGGACCACAGGAGCCCGCCACAACGCCCGGCTATTTTTTGGTTGCAGCCATCATTGTTGTTTGGCCGGCCCAGGCTGGATTCAAACCCGCCACCTTGGGTGTATGTGACTGGTGCCTTAGACACTTGAGCCACAGGCACCGAGCCGTGATCAGGTTTTCTTTTTTTTTTTTTTTTTTTTTTTTCCGAGACGGAGCCTCAAGCTATCCACCTGGGTAGAGTGCCATGGCATCACAGCTCACAGCAACCTCCAACTCCTGGGCTCAAGCGAGTCTCCTGCCTCCACCTCCCAAGTAGCTGGGACCACAGGCACCCGCCACAACGCCTGGCCATTTTTTTTTTTTTGGTTGCAGCCATCATTGTTGTTTGGCGGGCCCGGGCTGGGGATTCGAACTTGCCACCTTAGGTGTACGCGGCTGGCACCTTAGCCGATTGAGCCACAGGCGCCGAGCCAAAATACCACTCTTAATGGAGGGAACTTTTGTGCTGACTGAGGCATTTATATATTACTTCATTTACTCCTCAGAGTGACTGACTTCATGACAGGGCACTGTTATCCATAGTTTACAGATAAGGGCACAAAGCTCAGAGAAATCAGGTGGCTTGCCCTTGGATACACAGCCAGTAAGGGGCAGAGCTGAGATTGGAACCCAAGTCCGTCTCCCTCTCAAGTTCCTGCTCTTTCTCCCATACGTACTGCTACACTGCTGGCACCACCAGCAGACACATAAATTGAACTTCCAGACTATTCCCAAACTAATGGTGCATGCCGCAGAGCACTTTACAGTCATTACATTGGCCTTGCCACCAGGCCTGTTGCTGTGTGTTTCCTCTTCCCCGGTCACAGAGTGATTGATTTATTGGGAAGCTAGATCACCACTATTGGAGGCTAAAAGGCACACAGAGATAGGACTGGAAAGGCCAGTTTGTGCCCAAAGTTAAGTTTATGGGTCTACAGAGAGGGGAGAAAGGCGGCCTCCATCCTCTATCTCTTTCCCACACACAGTTCTTGGTTACAGAAAGTCCAGTTACTCGTCTTTCCCAGACTGAGAGAGCACACGATGAGCATGCATTAACTGTATAATAAATCAGGGTACACCACCTACTGTACCCCACAATAAACCTCCCGGTAACCTGCACACTCTCCAGTAGGTCTCTGTTCCTCACAGTAGGGAGACGTGAACACTCGCTAGCATTAATACACTGGCACTCAGACACACGTCAGACACAGAGGTGGCACACGACCTTCACACTGACACATAGCAGAGACAAATGCATATTCAGGGAAACTGTCTCCTGGCCTACAAGAGCCCTGTGAATCTGGGGAGCTCAAAGGTTTTCAAACTGTACTGTGTGAGTTCTTCCACAGAGGGGAGACACACAAATAATAAAGCAATGTCCCACCCGAGGGACTATATTACCTGCTAGAGATAACTGCAGAAAAGTACACTGAAATTATGTGTACATTTCCCTCTATCAGATTGGCTAACATTTAAAAGTTTGATAACACCCAGTGTAGGTGGGGGTGTAAAGACGTGGCATTTGACAGAAAAAGTAAATGACTACAACTTCAGGAGGGAACTCACTGTGTATGTCAAAAGGTTAATTGCATCTACCCTTAAACCCAGTGATTCCACTTCTAAAAATTTTACAGACATACACACACACACACACAAACACCAATCAACCCAAATTCATTGCAGCATTTGATAATACTATCATAAAATTAGAAACAACTAAAACAACTAGTCTATTAGTAGAAGACTAGCCAAATAAGTTAAGGGATACCATACCATGGAGCACTCTCAGCCATCTAACTGCTGAGATGGGTCTCTATGTTCTGACATGGAGAGATGTCCACAGTATTTTTTTTTTTTTTTTAGTTAAAAGAAAAGTAAGGTACAGTACAAGCTGTCCTTACCCTATTTGTGTTTTTAAAAATAGTTGTTGGTATATACATGTGGAGTGTCTAGGAGATACACAAGAAACTGTTGTGGTAGGGAGCTCTGGAGAATGGAAAGGACACAAGGAGAAAAGGGAAGGAAAAGGAAACTAATTTTTTACTTAACCTTCCATACTTTTTGACATCTCTACAGCGAGCATGCATCAACTGTATAATAAATCAGTTTATATTTTTGTAAACTGGGATTTTAAAAAATATATTAGAGTTTTCTGTACGAGTTTACTTAGGAAGAGTTTCCCTGCTAAAAACTTTATTAACCCAAGCCTATTGTACAAGCTGCCAGGAAAAATTGTGAAAAACTTTTGAAATAGGGAGAAAAAGTACCCTATGGAATGCTGGGCTGGTGTACCCTTCCAGGCTACCTGATTCCAAAGTGATCTCCACTATTCAACACCTTTGAATCTCTAAGTTGCAGAAAATGGAAAATAATACAATTTTTCTTGTCTATAGCGATGAAAAAATGTTTGTTTGGTAGAGCTGCAAGTGATTCCTCTCACCACCAACTGTGGAAGAAGCCAGTTTCGTATCAGTTAATACATTTATTTCTTTATTGATCGCCAATATGTGTATCTGGTCTTTGTATGGTCCCTTGAACCAGTTTTTAACACATTACTGGTCCCTTCATTAATTGATGAGTTAAATTAAATCTTTGCCACATGTTCATTTTATATTTGTATGCCAGGCATGATTCTTCCCTTTAAAAATTATCGTGGAGACAACAAAGACCAGTTGATGACTAGATCTGCCAAGGTTAGGTGCCTGTTGTTGCAAATACAGAACCAATCCCCTGCCCTCAAATGAGAACTTCCAGATTCCAGATTCCTTGGCTGTGTCACATCATCAAGCAAAATGGATTGAAATCATTACGGTTTGACTTGAATATTGACCCATACAGATATATCATTAATTTAGAAGATGCTTTCCCACGGATACACGCACACAGGGCTCACACGTGTCAAAGGTGCCGGCTGACACCTGCTCCCGCACAGACAGAGCCCCTCCCGCCACCAGGGACAGTGTCCCCCGCAGCTCCCAGCCTCCTCTCGCTTCTTCCTTTCATCTCAGAGGAGCTAGAGATTGGAGACGAGCAAGGCCCGGTCCTGCCCACCCTCGCCTGTGCCCCGCAGGGAGAGGCGGTCCCCTCGCTGATAACCCAGGCCCGAGGCCAGGCCGGCTCCTGGGAGACAGCCTAGCGGCGGGGTCCCGAAGGCGGCGCCCTCCGCGCTGACGCGCGAACCCTCCGGGGAAAGCACTCGGAGCCCGGGAGCAGAGCGGCGGCGGCCCGAGGCGTCCAGGTGGAAAAACTAAACGGGGCGAAGAGAAAGGCCGGGGCCTCCCAGCACAGATTCGGTAAGCTCGTGGCGTTTGGGGTTTTGCGGAGAAAGAAATCCCACCCGCACGCGAAGGCCGGGAGCCGGGCCAGACCCGCCGGCCCCTCCCCGGCGGCCGCCCCGCGGTCTCTGTGCGGTGGGCTCGCGGCGCCCCCTGTGGGATGCGGGCCGCTCTTCCGGCGCGGCCACCGGGGAGGCGCCGCAGGAGGGCCAGGGGCACCCCCGGGGTGCGGACCACGCTGGCCCGTCCTCGTGTCCAGAGACGCCGGGGTCGCCCCCGCAGGCGAGCCTCAGTTCTGAGCACCCCAGGGCGCAGCAGCTACGCACATCCATCACCAGGGGACCCTATCCGCATTCTGCAGATGGGGAAGCCGGGGCTCAAAGACGCAACCAGATGCACCCCCGGCACAAAGTGGAGTGTCTGGGACCCTGATGCCCACCCTCACCCGCGCTCTCCGTTTAGGACCTCCTTCCTTTTGCCCTGAGGTTGAGGCTGTGATTTTTAAAAGCTTCCTTTGCTCAGAAGGTGGCGGTGCACCCCGTGAGCCCTCTCTTCTGGATCTCTCCATGTCGCTAGAGCAAGCAGCCTTCTAAGAGCGGGGTGGGCAGGAGTGCGTGTGGGATGGGGCCACTTCTCTACTGCTTAAGTGAAGTCGGCCAGCTTCACAGAAAGGAATCTGACAATAGGGCAGTTCGTCGACCTGACGATTCCACTTGCGTGGCTGTAGCAAAGATTTTGCAGTTTATCCCTCATTGTTGATAATTGCCAAAACTTTGGAACAGTCTCACTCTTTACTGGTAGGTTAAATCAATGCTATCCTTTGCAGCCATGAAAAATCACGTTGGATAAAAAGTTTTAGTGATATAACAAAGTATTTGTTGTATTGTTAAGCAAAAGAGCAGGTTACAGTGGATCATTAAACTCCTGTTCTGCGGCCCTGCGGGGTGCATATCAGCGTGCACATATTTTTTTTTAAGTCTGCAAAGATATACACCAAAAGTTGAATATTGAGATTGTGATGTTAAAAGTATCTGCTCCTTTTTATATTTTCTAAATAACATTATACAATGAATATGTATTGATTTTTTTAAAAGCTGAAAAGCCCAAATGTTCATTCATCTACCACAGGAGGGACAGAGAAGCCTAAAAGGATTGGATCGAGGAAATAGGGAAGGAGATTACTGGGACATTTCCTTTTCCCTAATCCCAGAACAGCAAGAGCTGCTCCTTCTAAAGAATATGATAACAGGGCGGTGCCTGTGGCTCAGTGCATAAGGCGCCGGCCCCATATACCAAGGGTGGCAGGTGCAAACCCGACCCTGGCTGAACTCCAACCAAAAAATAGACGGGCGTTGTGGCAGGTGCCTGTAGTCCCAGCTATTGGCGAGGCTGCGGCAAGAGAATCGCTTAAGCCCAGGAGTTGGAGGTTGCTGTGAGCTGTGTGACGCCACCGCACTCTATCAAAGGCAATAAAGTGAGACTGTCTCTACACACACACACACAAAGAATATGACAACAAATTTTCCTAAGTGTTGATTGTAAAAGACTTTGCAACATGACCCAACTGGTGGATCACAGATTTGGGCATAGATCAGAAGCTCTGGAAAACAAATTGCTACTCAGTACCAACTCAGGTTGTCAAGAGGAGAGTAGTAGACCCATGTGTCAGACTGTTGCAAAAAGTTGGCAAACACATCAGTAAATAACCTCTCCATTCAATTTGACTGGACCCTGAAATCCACAGCCCCATTGAAGGGGCAGGAGAATTGATCTGCTCCAGTGCAAGTCTGCAACTCTAGAGCTAGGCTGGGCATAATAAGAATTGTGATGGATTCAGTGATGACAAAGCAAGCTGTCAGAAAGGAGCTGTTCCCCCAGTCTCCTGGGTAGGAAGACGACACTGAAAACTATGCCTTAGACTTCTACTTTATAAGACTTGGCAGAGTTGAATTTGCTTAAAAGTAACCACTACTGGCTCCGTGCCTGTGGCTCAAGCGGCTAAGGTGCCAGCCACATACATCTAAGGTGGCGGGTTCGAATCCCCAGCCTGGGCCCGCCAAACAACAATGATGGCTGCAACCAAAAAATGGCCGGGCATTGTGGTGGGCGCCTGTGGTCCCAGCTACTTGGGAGGCTGAGGCAGGAGACTCGCTTGAGCCCAGGAGTTGGAGG
>CAUYQV010168506.1:0-22331 GCA_963574575.1 Galagoides demidoff
ATCTCTGTTTGCTTGTTCGCATGGAGTAAACTGCGAGCCCTTCTTGTGGGGGAGGAGATTCCTGTCCACTTGGTGGTGGGTTTTGTACCTTTTGATTGTATTTTGGGGGTCACAGCTCACCTCAGGAAGGTTGAAGTGCACTCTTCAATCTTCTCTCTTGGCTCTGCTCCAAACCATCAGCTCCTTTGCTAAACTTCTGTCTTTTAAGCCTCCTTCTGGATGGGAGCTTCTGTATAAAGCTAGCTACAGTCTGCCATCTTGGCTCCACCCCTCAGGGCACCAGACCCTTATACTGGAGATGGTGGGTTCAAACCCAGCCCCAGCCCCCCCCAAAAAAAAACTTAAAGAAAAGCCAACTGAGATTTGAACAGTAGACAAAGTTACTCAGACGCAGCCTCCCATGGAAGACAGATTAAAAGGTTATATAATGAAATATTATCAGGATAATCTCAAATGTCAGAATCCAAGGCACATAAGAGTGGGGATCTCTGGGAAAATCCCTCATTTTGGACTGAAACCTTGAAAGTTTACATCTTAGGAAGAAGAAAAAAAAACTAAAACAAGCCCTTATGTAGACTGAAAACTAGCATCAAAATATCTGAGTAACATATCAAGATGTTACTAATAAGAATCCAAATTAATATCTGTTTCCTATACTACCATAATCTAACAGAATCTGTTCGTCAAATACTTTTTTGAGGAAGACAACATCTTCTTGAGTCTGAAGTTATTTACAAAAATAATACTTTAGTTTCAAAATAATCCACATAATCAAAGATAATCAGACACACAAGGAGAAAACATGCTATGAGATAAAGCCAGAAGGAATAAAAGCAACATAAACAGATTCCCCCAAAATTCTAGAAACAGCAGAAAGACTTTAAAAGAATTATATTAACTATGTTTGTAGAGCTAATTCAAGCTTTAAATATTGGCATGCAACTTATTAAAGCCTCTCAAATGGTCTCCAATAATCCCCATATCCTCATATTTGTGCTCTTGTGTGATTCCTTTCCCCTGAGTATGGGCTGGACCTAGTGACTCACTTCTAACAAACAGAATATAGCAAAAGTAGGCTTCTGCCCCTCCCCCTCCCTCCTGATTGATTTCCACTGAGTTTCACTTCCCTCTGTGCACATGTGTGCTCATCAGTTATTTCCAACTAAATATTGAGTACATGGTGTTTGTTTTCCCAATCTCGAGACACTTTAAGACCATGCCCCTAAATTCCATACAGATTGTTGTACAAGGTATTGATTCATCTTTTCATGGCCGAGTAGTACTCCATAGTATACATATACCACATTTTATTAGTCTAGTCATGAACTGATGAGCCCTTGAGTTGATTCCACATCTTTGGGATTGTGAATTGTGCTGCAATAAACACTTTGTTTTATTGTAGCATTCCATTTTTTATAAGTAAAAACTACATGTGAACCATAAATATTCTTTTTTGTTTGAAGGTTGAAAAAAATTCATTCATAGGGTGGCTCCTGTGGCTTAGTGGGTAGGGCGCCAGCCTCATGTACCGATGGTGGTGGATTTAGTCCCACCCCAGCCAAACTACGCACACAAAAAATAACTGGGCATTGTGGCAGGCACCTGTAGTCCCAGCTACTTGGGAGGCTGAGGCAAGAGAATTGCCTAAGCCCAGGAACTGTGAGCTGTGGGGACACAGCACTCTACGGAGGGTGATAAAGTGAGACTCTGTCTCTAGAAAAAAAGAAAATTCATTCATAAACTCAACTCTGGGGCCTGCTTTAGGACACAAGGATGAATTTATTGCTAATATTTGTCTACACGTTCATCTTTTAGTTTGTCAGTTCTCAGCCCTGGCTGTATGTGAGAATCACCTGGGAGCTTTCAAAGACAACACCATTGCCCAGCCTCTATTCTCCAAAGACTCTGATTTAATTGGTCTGAGATAGGGCTTAGGTACCAGGCCTTTGCTTCAAAGCTCCCAGTCAGTTCTATTTTGCAGGTATTGCTGAGACCTACTCTCTTAGTTCACACTTAACACAGTGATTCTCAACTTTGACTGCATGTTGGAGTCACTGGGAGAGTTGTAGAAAAGGCTGATGGGATTCTGATTTAATTAGTCTCAGCTGTGGCCTGGGCTTTGGAATTTTTACCCCACCCAATCCTACCCAATATATCTTTCATTTACACACTGATATTTGAGATTTCTTTGCTAAGAATTTGCTTCTGTTAAAATATTAACACTCCACTAAGAAAATACCCATTAGAGATTTACAAGTCTCAACAATTCAGTGAGAACAAAAAACTGTGTTTAATCTTCTTTTACACCAACATTTTGGAAAGTTTCACATGTGGAGAAAGAGAAAAGAGTAGTAATACCAAGCCATGCTGCATTAAATGAACTATTAGAAAGTAGGAAAAAGGATTAAAAAAGAGAAACTAGGATATAAAAAATATTTCTGTGCTAGTGGAAGATGACATAAAAAGACATACTATATGATTCTGCTCATGCAAGGTACTTATAGTAGTTAAAATCATAGAGGCAGAAAAGAGAGGTGGTTGCCGGAGGCTAGGGGAAGGACGGAATGGGAAGTTAGCAGTTTGGTGGAAATGGTTTCAATTTTGCAGGATGAAAAGTCCTGGTGACGGATGGTGGTGATGGTTGCAAAACAAAATGAAGCGCAAACCTAAAAATGGTCAATTTTATGCTCTCAAAATCACACTTAAAACAATTCTACAACTTCCAATATAATGAAATTAGCTACTCCATTAATCAAGATTTTCAACTTTGCTAATCATGCCTGGAGACATTTTTCTGGGAATCTATTAAAGCTTAATACTGATTACTTAATTACCACAATTAAAATCTTGAGCTTACCGGGGCTTCAATGATTTCATAATCATTTAATGTTTCATTTACTAAAGCTATTTTTCTTTCTGGTAACTCATATTTTTTCAGGTATCTTAGTATAATTTTTTGTTACCACTTTCTTTCATCTTCATTGTTTTCCTTTTGTCTTCTGAACTCAAAGCCGTAAAACATAATGTGAATTTTGTATATTAAACATTTTTAAAAATAGTAAGATGGGAAATTTCTTTAAAGAATAAGTGCTCATTGCCATATAAATAGAAGTGAAAAAACTAAACAATAAGTGAAACAAATACAGATGACTAAGAAAACTTCCCTGATATTATACATAATTTTCAGAGTTCTAACATAAAATTTAATCTTAATCTCATTTAGTGGTTGTTAATTGTCTTTCTCCTCAATACCCTGGTCAATGTTTCTCAAACTTATCTAAAACTGCAGACTTCCAAAACCCTCCCTTGGAGATTCTGATTGTGCAGACCTACAAGTCTGCAACTGCTTGTGTGTGGCAGGTGATTCTGCATTAAGTTAGGTTGCCTGCCCATAAGACAGAGGAAAATAGCAGATGCAGCTATTTCCAACTCTCCCACTCCTAGTACTTGCCTTCATTGTCTATTGCAATGGATCCAGGATTTTTCTGCATATGTCCCTGGGCTTTGGTACCTGGCTCCCAATCTTGCTATGTGGTCCTCAAGGCAGTGGAAAAAGATAGCCAAATAGAACCTCCAGCAATCATCCCAACCCCACCCCTCCCCCACAGGAACATGAAATAACACAACTATCCATGCAAGAAAGCACCTTAATAAGATCCAAAAAATCAGGTGAGTGATCACAGTGTATGGTTTTAACATAATAACAAGGAAAAAGACGTAGGAAGCAGGGTCTTATATTGCTCACACTTCTCCACCCCCAACTCCAGGCAGCACAGCAAAAGAGAGAGTCTTTGTGTCTGAGGGAAAGAACAAAATGAGTTCCACTTTGTATTGGAACACAGTGCCACCCTGTCACAGTGGAATATTACACCAGTCACAATTCCATTGATGCTCACAGAGGAGCATTTAGGCAAACTCTGGGCCAGATGACAATCCTTCCCTCCAGAATGAGTAACCCAAATCCCAGACAGCTTCACCACTGACTAAAGTGGCCTATGGCCCCAAAAAAATTTAGTGGCAGTCAAGCCACTGAGACCACAGTCTTTGGGAAAGCCCTGGTCCTAAGGATAGTGAGGTTAGGGTGCAATGCAGTATGATACCAGCTGTCATAGCCACAGGAAGGCCTATTCACCCCTCCCACAACTCCAAGTATTGCAGTGCAGAGACAGACTCCTTCCACTCAAGAGAAGAAGATGAGAGAGTACAGAGGACTTTGTTTTGAAACTTGGGTACCTGCTCAGCTATAGTAAAATAAAGCACCAAGTAGATTCCTGAAGTCCTTGGTACCAGGCCTTTCCTCCCAGATGGTGTCTAGACCCACCCTATGCAAGAAGGGAATCCACTGCCCTTTGGATAGACCTTGGATCTTGACTAAACATCAGCAATTGCCAGGCAATAGCAGCTGTGGGCTTTGGGTGAGCCCCTATTACTCTGCCAGTCTGGAAGGCTATGGGCTTCAGGTATGACCCAGCAGGGTGCCAGTTGTGGTTGCCAAAGGAATTTCCACATCATCCCTCTCCCAAATCCAGGAATTCCAGCATAGAAAGAAACTCCTTCTTTGGGGGGATGTAAAGGAAGAGGGAAAGAGACTTTACCTGGAAATCCAGGGAATTATCCCTTATCTTCTCCAATTCCATCAAGGCTGTGTGTCTACGAGTCTGCAAGAGTCATAGCATTCCTGGGTTTAGGCCATCCCCTAGTGCTAAAATGGCTTCAGTAACCACAGGTTTAGGTAACAACACTCAATTGACTGATTCTTGCAAAGCACCTTCTCAAGGAAGATAAATACAAATAAGCTCAGACTGCAAATATTGAAACAAATACCTAACTTTTCAATGACCAGACATCAATGAATATTCATTCACAAGTATCAACAACATCCAGGAAAACATTATCTCACTAAATAGACTAAATAAGGCACCAGTGGCCAATCCTGGAGTGGTGGACACATGTGACCCCTCAAACAGAGAATTCAAAATACCTATCTTAAGAAAGCTCAATGAACTTCAAAATAACATGGAGAAAGAATTCAGAATTCTATCAGAGAAATTTAACAATGAGTGAAATAATTTTAAAAATCAAGCAGAAATTCAGGAGTTGAAAAATTCAATTGAAAAACTGAAAAATGCATCAGTGTCTCTCAAAAAGCAGATTTGATTAACCAGAAGAAAAATTTAGTAAGCTCAAAGACATACTATATGAAAACATGCAGTCAGAGGAAGAAAAAGAAAAATATAATAATAAACAATGAAGTACACCTACAAAGTCTAGAAAATAGCCTCAATAGGTCAAATCTAAGAGCTATTTGTCTTAAAGAGGAGGTAGGGGCTTGGCACCTGTGGCTCAGTCGGCTAGGGCACCAGCCACATACACCTAAGGTGGTGGGTTCAAATCCCCAGCCCAGGCCCACCAAACAGCAATGATGGCTGCAACCAAAAAATGGCCAGGTGTTGTGGTGGGCGCCTGTGGGCCCAGCTGCTTGGGAGGTGGAAGCAGGAGACTCACTTGAGCCCAAGAGTTGGAGGTTACTATGAGCTGTGATGCCATGGCACTCTACCCAGGGAGATAGCTTGAGGCTCCATCTCAAAAAAAAAAAGAGGAGGTAGCGAAAGAGATCAAGGTAGAAACTTTAATAAATAATAACAGTGAACTTTCCAAATCTAAAGTAAGGTATGAATATCCAGAATACTAGAAAGTCTAAAACTACAAAGAAGAATCAACCCAAATAAGATACCTCAAGGAATATAATAACTGAATTCTCAAAGGTCAAGGACAAAAAAGAATTCTAAAAGGAGCATGAGAAGAGCAGCAAATAACTAATTAAGAAGCAGAGCTTTGACATGTCTGGCAGCAGACTTCTCCCCAGAAATCTTACATGCCAGGAGGGAATGGGATGACATATTCTAAGTGCTGAAGAAAAAAAAAATCTTCCAGCCTAGAATATTATATCCTAGAACAGTGGTTCTCAACCTTTCTAATGCTGCAGCCCTTTAATACAGTTCCTGTGGGTCTCAACACACAGGTTGAGAACTTCTGTGCTAGAATATTATATTGTATAGCAAAATTATCCTTCAAATATAGAGAAATAAAGACTTTTCCAGACAAACAAAACTGAGAGATTTCATTAACACTAGATCTTATAGGAATGCTAAAGAGAGTTTTTCAATCTGAAAGAAATGGATAATAATAAGCAACAAGAAATCATCTGAAGATATACAACTCAATGGTAAAAGTAAATACAGAATACTTGAACACTGTGATTGCAGTGTTTTAAAATATTCAGACTTTTAGTATGAAGACTAAGATAAATCTACTGAAATTATGATAACTGTAATAATTTGTTAAGACAATATAAGAATATTGAAATAGAAAAAACAAAAAGTCAAAAAGCATGGGAGAGACAAGAATAAAGTTAAAATTAGAGTTTTTCAGTTTCCTGTTGGATTATTTGCATTTTTTTCCTTTTCACTGTGAGTTAAGTTGTCATCCATTGAAAATAATTGGTTATAAGATGCTTTGGAACCACAAAGCCAAAAATTATAACAGATGCACGAAAAATAAAAAGAAAGAAATTAAAACATACTCCCAGAGAAAATTATTTATACATAAAAGAAGACAAGATGACAGAAAAAAGGAAGTGAAGCCTAACAAAAAACCCAGAAACAAAATTATAAAAAGGCAGGAGTAAGTCTTTACCTGTCAATAATAAAATTGAATGTAAATGGACTAAATTCTTTATTAAAAATATACAGAGTGGCTGAATGGATAGAATAGTAAGATCCAACTACTGTGTATATGGTGCCTATGACAAATTCACATCACACCTGGTGTGATTCCATCCTGCACGGCTGTTCCTTAGAGCAGTAGTCGTTTATCTCCATCCACCTTCTCACCCACCTAAGTGCCTGCCACCATCTCATGGAAGATTCAATGGACATGGACATGAGCCCCTTGAGGCCTCAGAACTATCTTTTCAGTTGTGAACTAAAGGCCGACAAAAATTATCACTTTAAGGTGGATAATGATGAAAATGAGCACCAGTTATCTTTAAGAACGGTCAGTTTAGGGGTTGGCACAAAGGATGAGTTGCACATTGTTGAAGCAGAGGCAATGAATGAATTATGAAGGGAGTCCAATTAAAGTAACATTGGCAACTTTGAAAATGTCTGTACAGCCAACGGTTTCTCTTGGGGGCTTTGAAATAACACCACCTGTGGTCTTACAGTTGAAGTGTGGTACAGGGCCTGTGCATATTAGTGGGCAGCACTTAGTAGCTGTGGAAGAAGATGCAGAATCAGAAGATGAAGAGGAGGAGGATGTGAAACTCTTAAGTATGTCTGGAAAGCGATCTGCCCCTGGAAGTAGTAGCAAAGTTCCACAGAAACAAGTAAAACTTGCTGCTGATGAAGAAGATGATGATGATGAAAAGGATGAAGATGATGATTTTGATGATGAGGAAACTGAAGAAAAAGCTCCAATGAAGAAATCTGTGTGAGACACTCCAGCCAAAAAATGCACAAAAATCAAACCAGAAAGGAAAGGATTAAAAATCATCAACACCAAGATCAAAAGGTCAAGAATCCTTCAAAAAACAGGAAAAAACTCCTAAAACACCAAAAGGACCTAGTTCAGTAGAAGATATTAAGGCAAAAATGCAAGCAAGTATAGAAAAAGGTGGGTCTCTTCCCAAAGTGGAAGCCAAGTTCATCAATTATGTGAAGAATTACTTCCAGACGACTGACCAGGAGGCAATTCAAGATCACTGGCAGTGGAGGAAGTCTCTTTAAGGAAATAGTTTCAAGAGTTGTTAAAATTTTCCATCTTATTTCATTTCTGTAACAGTTAATATCTGGCTGTCCTTTTTATAAGGCAGAGTGAGAATTTTTCCTACCGTGTTTGATAAATTTTGTCCAGGTTCCATTGCCAAGAATGTCTTGTCCAAAATGCCTGTTTAGTTTTTAAAAATGGAACTCCACCCTTCACTTGGTTTTAAGTATGTATGGAATGTTATGATAGGGCATAGTAGTAGTGGTGGTCAGACATGGAAATAGTGGGGAGACAAAAATGTACATGTGAAATAAACTCAGTATTTTAATAAAGTAAAAAAAAAAAAAGAAATTCACATCACCTATAAAGACACATAGAAAATGAAGAACTGGAAAATGATATTCCACGCAAATGGAAACCAAAAACAGCAGGGGTAAGCTATACTTATATAAAATAGATTTTGAGAAAAAAACTGTAAAAAGAGACAAAGAAGTCATTATAAAGTTATAAAGGCCATGGAATACTATGCAGCCATAAGAAAAGATGGAGACTTCACATCTTTTATGTTTACCTGGATGGAGCTAGAACATATTCTTCTTAGTAAAGTATCTCAAGAATAGAAAAAAAAAGTATCCAATGTACTTAATATTATAATGAAATCAATATATAATCACCTACACAGTCATATGAATGGCAAAACATAACTATAGTCCAGAAAGTAGAAGGGAAAAGGAGACAGAGGGGAGGGGGAATATGGGAGGAGGGAGACCATTTGGAGGGACCTCACCTAATGTGCATTTCAAAACTATTAAGAAATGAGTACAATTGTGATGGATGTGTTACTTAGTTCAATGTAAGCATTTCACATTGTAGATCAAAGCAGTACCCTGAATCTCATAAATGCATCAATGTACAAAGTTATGATTTAATAAAAATAAATAAATAAATAAACTGGATTCAAATAAGGAAAAGGATAAAGTTATAAAGGGATCAATTGAGCAAGAGGATATAACAATTTTGTTTGTGTGTGTGTGTGTGTGTGTATGCAGTCAATACTAGAGTGCCCAGATATATTGATCAAATATTATTAGAGCTAAAGAGATTTCTAGTCCCTAATATAATAACAATTGAAGACTTCAACATCCCACTTTCAGCCTTGAACATATCATCTAGACAAAAAAATCAACAAAGAAATATCAAACATAATCTGCACTATAAACCAAATAGACTTAATATGTACTTACAGAACACTTCATCCAACAGCTGCAGAATGCACATTCTTCTCCTTACACATGAAGCATTCCCAAGGATAGAACATATGTTAGGCCACAAAACAAGTTCAAAAAATTCAAAAAAATGGAAATCATTTCAAGTATCTTTTCTCACTACAGTGGATAAAATTACTAATTAATAATAAGAGGAATTGGGGAAACTACAAAGTATACAACTACGTGGAAATTAAATAATATATTCCTAAATGACCACTGGGGTCAATGAAGAAATGAAGGAGGTAACTTAAAATTTTCTTAAAAGAAATTAAATTAGAAGCACAACATCCCAAAACCCACGGCATACAGAAAAAGCAGTGAGAAGTGAGAGTTTATAGCAATAAATGTCTATGTGAAAAAAGTAGAAAGAATTCAAATAAACAATCTAATGATGTGTTTTAAAGAACCAGACAAACAAAAGCAAACACAACACAAAATTAGTAGAAAAAATATTATATAATAATAAAAACATTATTTATGATAACAAAGTGAAATTGAGACAAAAAATATAAAGAGCAATAAAATGAGAAGTTGGGTTTTTGAAGACATAAACAAAATTAACAAAAATTTAGCCAGACTAAGTAAAAAAAAGAGAGAGAGAGAGAAATGTCAAAATAACAATAAAATTGGCAACATAAAAAATGAAACCTTACATTAGAGACTATTATGAACAACTATATTTCAATAAATTAGAAAACCTAATAGAAATGAGTAAATTCCTAGGCACACACAACCTACCTAGATTGAATATAGTAATGAGATAAAAACAAAAATAAAATGTCTCTCATTAAAGAGAGACATTTAAAGAGCTAATATCAATTCTATTCCAACTAGTCCCCCAAATTAAGGAATGAATGCTCTCAGACTCATTCTACAAAGCCAGTATTACCCTGATACCAAAACAAAGACATAACAAAAAAAGAAGACTATATGCCAATATCTCTGATGAACATAAATATAAAATTCCTTATCAAAATTCTGGTAAACCAAATTTAACAAAGCATTAAAAATATCATTCATCATGATCAAGTGGGATTCATCCCAGAGATGCAAGGATGGTTCAACATATGCAAATCAATAAAAGTGATACATCATATCAACAGAATGAAGGGCAAGAACCATATGATCATTTCAATAGATTCTGAAAAAGAATCTGATAAAATTCAACATCCCTTCATAATAAAAGCTTTCAACAAACTGGGTATAGAAAAAACATACATAGATGTGATAAAGTCCACATATAACAAACCCACAACTAGTTTCACACTGAATGGGAAAAATAGGAAGCCCTTCCTCAAGATCTGGAACAAGGCAAGGATGCCTACTTGTACCACTTTTATTCAACATAGTCCTAAATGGCCAAGCTAGAGCAATTAGACAAGAGAAATAAATAAAGAGCATCCAAACTGGAAAGAAAGAAGTCAAATTATCCCTGTTTGTAGAAGATATGATCTTATATTTAGAAAAACATAAAGACTCAGCCAAAAACATTATTAAAACTCATAAATGAATTCAGTAAAGTTGCAGGATACAAAATCAGCATACAAAAACCAGTCCTATTTCTATATGCCAACAACAAACAATCTGAAAAGAAACCAAGAAACAAATCTCATTTACTATAGCTATAAATAAAATAAAATGCTTAAGAGTAAGCTTAAGCAAAAAGTGAAAGATCTCTTCAAATAAAAGCTATAAGACAAGGATGAAAAAAATGAATAAGACATCAAAACAAAAAGGAGAAGAATGAAAGAAAAGACACGTCATGTTCATGAATTGGAGGAATCAATATTGTTAAATTGTCCATACAACTCAAAGCAATCTATAGATTTAATGTAATTACTTTCAAAATAAGTGTCATTTTTCACAGAAATAAGCAAAAACAACTCAAAAATTTATGTGGAACCACAAAAGACTGAGTAGCCAGAGCGATTCTAAGCAAAAAGAACAAAGGTAAAGGCATCACATTTCCTCACTTCAAATTACACTACAAAGCTATAGCTAAAAAAGAAAAAACAGCATGGTACTAACAGAAAGTCAGATGCATAGACCAATGGAATAGAATAAAGATTCCATAAATAAACCCATGCATTTACAGGCAGTCATTTTTTTAAAATATGACAAGAATGTACATGGGGGAAAGTTTGGAGTAGACACTCTATGCACAAGTTTGAGAAATTTTTCCTATAGCACATAGGGAAGATGAAATGTCATAATTTTCTTGGGTGCTTTGAGCAATCCTCCAGATGTGCCCCCTAACTCTTCCAGAATGCCAGGAGCAACCCCAGATTTCAAATAGCAGGCTGAGACCCAGAATATGATCTTTGTGGTCTTGGATCCCTATGAGCAATATTCCAAATTTAAAAGAAGTTAAACTCAGATGTAACAGATTCCCTTGAAGTCTTGCCTCAGCACATCCTAAGTAAGCTCTTAGCTTCCCATTCTGTTAGCAATGGTATGACACTTGAGAATTGCCAAGTGCATGCAGAACACATGGTTTTGTTTTCTGGGGTTAGCTCTGGACTCCATGCTGGCATGATCTCCATAACAACCACATGCACAAAAATGGTTTGCTGGGGAGGGGAGAATGGGATGGGTGCACTTGCCCTTCAAACACAAAGGTTCCACTGCTTGAAGGTCTCCTTCCATGCTCTCTGTCACAGGATTTGAAATTACAGCAAAAATATCCTACTGAGTTTTGTTTTTTCCAGGTAACTGAAATTGCACACAAACCTCTTTCCTAATGCTACTTACCTACCCCTCTTTTGTCTTTGTGCCTGCTTTGTTTTCTTTGGAGTACAAGCAAAGAAACATGAGCTTTGGAGTCTGACAGTATTAACTTGGCCCTTCCACTTGACAGTTACATGAACTGAGGCAAGTTGCTTAACTTCCGCTCACCTTGCTTTCCTTAAGGAAAGATATAGGAAAATACTTTGGAGGTTATTCTGAAGAACAGAGAACAAAGTTGCAGAACTGGGAAGCAAAACTTATATGAGTGGTTTACCATTTAAAATAGAGAGAGGAGTAGGTAACTTCTCCCCACTGTAGACTATGAGACAATGAGAGGGAATGGAAGAGACAGCACCTTCCATAACTTGCTAGCTCACAATGTTTACCACGTCTTGTGGGACAGCATCCTAACCTTCAAAGTGTTGCCTTTCAGTGGGTGTATAATTGAGTAAATAATGGATTGTTCTTTCTTTACTGACAGGGCCACCCATGAGTGGGCTATAATGCCATAACCAGGGCCAATATATCATGTAGAATACTCCATTAGTAATCTGTCAAAAGTGGTTCTTTAAAAGTGAGATAATTGTTTGCACAAGTGTGCCTCTAGGATATGACCTACCAAATTTTTTCTCTTCACCTGGACTTTATTCTGTGCTGTTATCAGTGATTGGGATGCAATTATCTGCCTCAGATGACCCATATCCAATATTCCCCTCAGACAGAGTTTATCTCAGTGCTACTCAGACGTGTAAGTAACCCAAACTACCCCATTTTCAGGCCTTGTTTTCCAGGGTTAGTTCTAGTACCAGTCAATGAATGTACCAGTCAGGTTCTAGGTCCACACCAGGTGATATCATCAAAATAAGGTTATTTAAAGAGAGTTTCATAAAGGAGTTATTAACAAATAATGTGGGTAGAGTCTGGGAAAATCACAAAGGGAAAACCCTGGGGGCTTTTACTTTTTCCTAAGTTGAAGTGACAAGAGAAGAGGAACAATTACTATAAGCCAAAAGGAGAAATTTAGAGAGCTACTTGCTTGAGAGAAGTTCAAGATTAAAGCACCTTTGGTTAAGGGACACAGCAAACCCAAGGCAACCTTCCCTCCCTTCAATTTCCTGCCAGGCTCCCAGCTGACCAAACTCAGAAGCTAGAGGTCAAGGGATACAACCAAAATCGAATATCGATATTGATATTTTCCTGAGGGAAATAGCAGAGTGGAAAATGCATCTTGGACACAAGACCACTTCCACTTAATAATGGAAGCCTACCATTTATGCCCAAAATTACAGCTACTTTACATTGGACAGTTTGAGTAAGATGATCCCTTGTTATCCCATGATCAAAATTTGATTTCGATAGGGCCAATTAGCAACCAAGATGTTGTTTCTCAAATGTAGAAGAAAGGACTTTGCTCCAAAATTATATATGTTCTTCACTGTGATACTCTTACTGGGTCTTTTTTTTTTTTTTTCCTTCTCTTACTGGGTCTTTCCAGAGACTCCAAAACACATTCCTACCAGATACTTTGGGCATAATTAGACCATATATGTCAGGTCATAGGACCCAAGCAGCAAGGCAGCTTATGCTTATCAATTACTTGTTAAATAAATTAGAGCAGCAATCTCAAAGAAGAAATATGTTGCCACCAGAATCCAAATATCCCACTGAGTACTATACCTCTTTCTTGTAATAGGACCCAATATGCAGTAATGTGTCTCTTGCTTTGAAGGAGATAATCTCTAGTTCAACAAATGCAAATCAATTACCATGATTCACCACATAAACAGAAGCAAAAAAAAGACCATATGATCAATTCAACAGAGGCAGAGAAAGCATTCAGTAAAATCCTACACCTTCAACAAACTAGGCATAGAAAGAACCACAAAGTAGTTTGTAGTGTGTGCAGTTTGTAATGTGTGTACAGTCTTGTCTCTTACTTTGAAGGAGATAATTTTTACATGCCCCAGACCAAAGAATTCTTAGAAACTTCCCCCAGGGTGTTAAGTTTTCCTCACACCCACTGTAATGTATATATCTAGAAATGGCACCTATATGCTCATGCCTGTTCACCAAGTCCATTAATACCATGTTATCAAGGTAGTGGGTACCAGGAAGGGAGATGATTAGAGTTGTCGTAGACTCAATGTTGATAGTTGACATGGCACTGAAGTAAAATAGTAAAGGTATACTGTTGTTACAACCACATAAAAAGAAAAAATGATTGCCTACTCCCAGTGGGTTTTTCTATTGATTTAGAGAATAAAACATATCACAGGTTAGTAACTCCATACCAGACAGACCAATGTTGACAATATTCTCTGCTATCATCCCTCAAAGGTTTCCACTTGGACTTTTCTACAATAATTGACCCCTTTCACAATCCAATATTGTGGGACCCAATATTGTGATTCTTCCAGTAGTAGCTATGTCAACCACACATTCAGCAACTGAGAAAATAATTGCTGGGTGTATTCATGGATCCACTTGGCCCTCTGTGATAGGCAGAGTATCTAAAATAGCCCTCCATAGGTGTGGTCCCACCATTTATCCTCCCTCTATCGAACCTCCCCCCTCCCCTCCCATCCCCATCTACTTCTCTCCTTCATCCTAGGCTATAGGTGTGATCCATCTTTCATAAGAAAATGTAAGTAATTATAAATTGGTTTCACAAGTCAAATCCACCAAGTATAGAACATAAATGTCTTAACGCAATAATTAAGCAAATGAGATGAAAGCTATATTAATTAGTTTGATGTAACCATTCCAAATTGTATTAAAAAAAAAAAAAAAACACGGCTCGGCATCTGTGGCTCAAGCAGCTAAGGCGCCAGCTACATACACCTGAGCTGGCGGATTCGAATCCAGCCTGGGTCCACCAAACAACAATGATGGCTGCAACCAAAAAAATAGCCAGGCGTTGTGGCGGGCACCTGTAGTCTCAGCTACTTGGGAGGCTAAGGCAGGAGATTCGCTTGAGCCCAGGAATTGGAGATTGCTGTGAGCTGTGATGCCACAGCACTCTATCCAGGGAGACAGCTTAAGGCTCTGTCTCAAAAAAAAAAAAAACACATTGTACCCCACAAAAGCATAAACATATTCATGATCTATGTGTACATGACTTAATAAAAGGAAAAAATGGAAAAATAAAAAAGAAATAAAACAACCCTCCAAGGATGTTCCACCCTAATCCCCAGGAAGTACAAATATAATGAGTTCTCATTTCCATGATCATGTTATACCATATGGCAGAGTTGTCTTTAAGACAAAAAAAGATTATCTGGCTGAACCCAATCTATTAACATGAGCTCTTAAAAGGAGAGAGTTTCCACCAGCTGGTGGCATAAGAGAACATTAGAGAAAGCCAATATGTGAGGACTTGATATGCTATCTCTCCCTTTGAAAAATGAAGGCAGCCCCATGGGAAGTAATGTGGGAAGCCTCTGGGAGGAGAGAGGAGTCCTCTGGCCAATAGCCAGCAAGAAAAAACTGAGGCCAAAATCCTACAACCACAAGGATGTGAATTCTACCCACAACCTGAATGAGCTTGGAATTAGATTCATTCCTACAGCATCTAGATAAGAATCTAGCCCAGAAAACACTTTGACTTTGTCTTTGGAAGGCTATAAGCAGGAAGCCAACCCTGCACAGACTTCTGCTCTACAGAACTTTGAGCTAATAAATTGGTGTTGTTTTAATTCACTAAGTTTATGATAATTTGTTACACAGAAATAGAAAACCAATGCACCCATTGTAAGATGAATTCTGGTGAAAATTATTTTATCATCTGACATCTATAAGCCCCTATGCTGATAGACTAGAGTAACTATTTGGGTAAATAGGAATTAATTCCAGTCCAGAGTCACTATACAATAACCCCTTAAAAGCCTATGTATTTTCCATTTGCCAGGTTATCGGCCTACAGAGAAAGCTAAGAGAAATATTTACAGCACATACTTGCAACCATGCTGTAAAATCCTTCCTACAAAGAATGTGTCCTTCTCTCCATTCAGGGGTCCCTCTTTGATAGCTGGCTTAACTCTTGGAAATAGAGGATATTGCACTTACTCAAGTTATATCTCTATCCACTAGGCCTAGAAGCTTTTTGACTGTACATATTAAGCCAAACTTTAGTAGGTCATTATATTAGTTTTCTATTGCTACTATAACAAATTATCACAAGCTTAGCAGCTTAAAGCAATACAATTTATTACATTTCTCGAAATCATAAGTCTGAAATAGATCCTACTAACCTCAGATCAAAGTTTCAGCAGGACTTTGTTCCTTCCCCTAACTGATATAAATTGGCAAAAGCTTATATCAATTCCCTAATGTCAGAATTTTTACCTGTCTCCTGAGGTGTTTGGGGATGTAACTCTGGTATGGTCTGGAGGTAGTAAAAGGTGGATAGAAGAATGTGTATCCCTTTGCATCTTTGAAGTGACCTTGATTGAGATCATTGCAGATACTTCAAACGAGGCAGGTCATAACAAAAATCCAGATCACTAGAATCCACCTAGAGGTCTCTATTCCAGTTCTCAAGATTTCATGACTTCCAATCCATGCCACAACTGTTACAAAAAGACTTAGTGAGCCATGAATCCAAATTTGCTCTATTTATGAAATCCACAGCATCAAATTTTGGGTCTGATCTGTATATAAAATAAAACAGACCTCAAATTTGATGCTGTGGATCATAGCATTAGAGATAAAGGGTTCTTTTACAGCAGTCATAAAAATCTCTCTGGTTTTCTGATTCTCCTTTGAGCCAAGAAATTTAAGTCTGGAGCTCTTAATTTTCTTTTTGAATGTTCTCCAATGCAGTCTGAAAACAGTTATCCCACCCCATTGTCCTTGTGGTGTGCACATCTATATTTTTGAAAGCCTCTAAATCTGAGATTTATTCCTTCTTGCTTGAAATATCAAGAGGGGATTTTCTGACTGTAAAGTATATAAGTACTTTATATAGATATAAGGCTATGAGGATATCCCATATGGTTATAATGGAATGAACAGCCACTTGGGCCCCCAAAGCCCTGCCTTCGATAAGCACTTCATTATAAGCAACTATAGGCAGTAATTTCAGCAGCTATTTTGCTGCTATATGCCACAATCTGCCAATTTCTGTTTTTCTCTAATGGATGAGGTCATTGCTTCAAGTCTAACCAGCAAATCTCCTCTATATATTTCAAGGATGACAAAATAAATCTTCAGAGTTAAAGGTTCTCAAAAATGTAGAAATGAGTGCCACCCATAGCTCAGTGGGTAGGATGCCAGCCACGTACACTCAGGTTGGCAAGTTTGAACCTGGCCTAGGCCAGCTAAAAAGCAACAACAACTGCAACAACAACAACAAAAACAGCCAGGTGTTGTGGTGGTGCTTCTAGGAGGCTGAGGCAAGAGAATTGCTTAAGCCCGAGAGTTTGACATTACTGTGAGCTGTGACACCATGGCACTCTACCAGAGGCAACATAATGAGACCCTGTCTCAAATATATATATATATAAATGACCTGGGGGCTGAAAGTGCAGAAATCCCCAGGAACCTATCACCCACAATCTCAGCCATCCAGTGCACTAAATGGGTGATTATCAGGAAGCCCACCTTCTTCCCAACACTGTCCCAGGAACAACAATGGTTTTCACTCCTTTTACCTTCTAAATCACATATGAATGCCACTCACTGAAAGAACATAATCTGGAACACCACTGGGAGGGATTCTGAAAATGTGTTTCCAGCTCCCAAGATAGAGTGAAGGGTACAGAAAAGAAAAAACTGAATCTTCTTTTTTTTTTAGACAGAGTCTCACTTTGTCAACCTCAGTAGAGTGCCATGGCATCACAGCAACCTCAAACACTTGGGCTTAAGCAATTCTCTTGCCTCAGCCTCCCAAGTAGCTGGGACTACAGGCACTCGCCACAACATCCAGCTATTTTTGTTGTTGTTGTTGTTGTTGTTGTTGTTGTTGCAGTTGCCATTGTTGTTTTAGCTGGCCTGGGCTGGGTTTGAACCTGCCAGCCCCAGTGTATATGGCTGGTGCCCTACCTACTGAACTACAGGCACCAAACCTACACTGAATTTTCAATAGGCAGTTTTGTACATAATGTTAAAATGTGATCTTCCTTAAGGAAATGATAATTTTAGAGGGTAGGATGGGGGGCGAATGTGTATATATGTGTGTGTTTAATAGCCTTACTTGGCAAAATTAAAAGTTAACTTCTGAGGTAGATATCAGGCCTATTGGGGAATTGTCTGTCTGTTCTTGAGTTCCTTCAGATTCAGTGTGACTTACTTTAGCCAAACAAATTAGAACTGAAGTCCCATGTTTTACTTCTATGTGGAAACTTTTACTTGCTGGTGCTTAATGCTCCATCCCTTTGTTGTGCTGCTTAAGTCATCATAGAAATTCAGAATGATCATGTGAAAGGCATGTGCTCTACAGCATATCCCTGACCTAAAGTAAACCTTGCTTCCACAAGAAATAAACCTTTATTAATTCTTTTTTTTATACCAGGTCTTCTTCTGTCACCCAAGCTGGAGTACACTGGAATCATCATTATAGCTCACAGCAACCTCAAACTCCTCAGCCCTTGCAATCCTTCTGCCTCAGCCTCCCAGATAGCTGATGGTGCAGGCACTTGTCACCATGCTCAGGTAATTTTTCTATTTTTTTTTTTTTTTTTGTACAGACAGAGTCTCACTCTTGCTCAGGCTGATGTCAAACTCCTGACCTCACGTGAACCTTCCACCTCTGCCTCCCAAAGTCCTGGGATTACAGGCCTGAGCCACCATGCCCAAAGTTTTATTGATTTAAGCCACAGAGATTTGGGTTTTTATTATAGTAACACAACCTACATACTGATAATAGAAGGAGTGAGGAATGTTGCTAAACCATAATATATAATGTGTGGCCTTCTAGTGCTAAGGGGAAAATGTATAGTCTTAAATACTTACATTGAAAAGACAGAAGGACCACAAATTATCAACCCAATTTCACATCCTAAGGAAACAGAAAAAGAAGAACAAACTAAACCCAATGCCAAGATAAGGAAAAAAAAAATAGCAAAGCTCAAAGCAGAACCAAATGAAATGAAAACAAACAAACAAAAAATACAAAGGATCAATGAAACAAAATAGTAGGTTATTTGAAAAGACAAGCAAAATTGACAAATCACTGCCAGATTAACCAGAAAAAGAAAAAAAGGACTCAACTAACCTCAAGGATAAATTAAAAAGGAAACATTATAACTGATACCACAAAACACAAAATATCATTCATAAGTACAACAAAAATCTCTCTATATACAAACTGGAAAACCTAAAGGAAATGGATAAATTCCTGGAAATACATAATCTCCCAATCCTGCATAAAGAAGAACTAGAAATCCTGAATAGACCAATAACTAGCTGCTTAGATTGAAGCAATAATTTAAAAAATCTCCTATGAAGGGAAAAAACTCCAGACTACACAAACTTACAGCAGAATTCTACCAATCTACAAAAAAGAAATCTCCCTAACTCATTCTACGAGCCAAGTATTACCTAGATACTAAAACCAGGAAAAGACACAATAAAAAAAGAAAACTACAGAATAATATCCCTTATGAACATAGATGTAAAAAATTCTGAACATAGTAAAATGTCTACTGGACTTTCAAGCAACTCAATGTCCAAAATTTTATCAGGCTTATCAATAATTTCAATTAATATGAATGACTTAAATTGTCCTCTAAAGAGGCACAGGTTGGTTGACTGGATACAAAAGCTCTGCTGCATACAAGAATCTCATCTTACCTTAAAAGATAAATATAGACTCAGGGAGAAGGGATGATCATCTATATTTCAGGCAAATGGAAATCAGAAAAAAGCAGGTTTTACAATTTTATTCATAGATACAATAGGCTTTAAACCAATGAAAGTAAGGAAAGATAAAGATGGTCACTTCATATTTGTTAAGGGTAACACTCTACACAATGAGATTTCAATTATTAACATTTATGCACCCAACCAGAATTCACCTCAATTTATAAGAGAGACTCTAACAGACATGAGCAACTTGCTTTCCTCCAGCTCCAAAATAGTCAGAGATTTTAAACTCCTTTGGCAGTGTTGGATAGATCCTCCAATAAAAAGTGAAGCAAAGAAATTTTAGACTTAAACTTAACCATTCAACAATTGGATTTAACACACATCTACAGAACATATCATCCTAACAAAACTGAATACACATTCTTCTCATCACCCCATGGACTTTATTCCAAAAATGACAATATCCTGGGTCACAAGTCTAACCTCAGCAAATTTAAAAGAATAGAAATTATTCCTTGCATCTTCTTGGACCATCATGGAATAAAAGTTGAACTCAATGACAACAGGAATCTGCATATTCATACAAAAATATGGAAACCAAATAACCTTTTGCTGAATAATAGCTGGGTCATAGATGACATTAAGAAGGAAGATTACCAAATTTGGGGGTCAAAAACGACAATGAAGACATGAATTATCAGAACCTCTTGGATACCACAAAGGCAATCCTAAGAGGGAAATATATAGCACTGCAAGCCTTCCTCAAGAGAACAGAAAGAGAGGAAGTTAACAACTTAATGGGACATCTCAAGCAACTGGAAAAGGAAGAACATTCCAATCCCAAACCCAGCAAAAGAAAAGAAATAACCAAAATTAGAGCATAATTAAATGAAATTGAAAACAAAAGAATCATTCAAAAGATCAATGAATCAAAAAATTGGTTTATTGAAAAGGTGAGTAAAATAGATAAACCTTTGGCTAACCTAACCAGGAAAAAAAGACTAAAATCTCTAATTTCATCAATCAGAAATGGTAAAGATGAAATAACAACAGACTCTTCAGAAATTCAAAAAAATCCTTAATAAATATGATAAGAAACTCTATTCTCAGAAATATGAAAATCTGAAGGAAATAGACCAATACTTGGAAGCACGCCACCTTCCAAGACTTAGCCAGAATGAAGTGGAAATGCTGAACAGGCCTATATCAAATTCTGAAATAGCATCAACTATACAAAATTTCCCTAAAAAAGAAGAGCCCCGGATCAGATGACCTCACATCAGAATTCTACCAAACCTTTAAAAAGGAACTAGTACCTATATTACTTAACCTTTTTCAAAATATAGAAAAAGAAGGAATACTACCCAACACATTGTATGAAGCAAACATTACCTTGATCCTCAAATCAGGAAAAGACTCAACAAGAAAAAAAAATTACAGAACAATATCACTAATGAATATTGATACAAAAATATTCACCAAGATCCTAACAAACAGAATCCAGCAACACATCAAACAAGTTACACACCATGACCAAGTAAGTTTTACCCCAGGGTCTCAAGGCTGTTTCAACATATATAAATCTATAAATATAATTCATCACATAAACAAATTAAAAACAAAGACCATATGATTCTCTCAGTTGATGTATAAAAAGGTTTTGATAATATCCAGTATCCATTCATGATCAGAACACTTAAGAAAATTGGTATAGAAGGGACATTTCCTAAACTGATAGAGGCCATCTACAGCAAACCCACAGCCAATATCGTATTGAATGGAGTTAAATTGAAATCATTTCCGCTCAGATCAGGAACCAGGTAAGGTTGCCCATTGTCTCCACTGCTTTTTAACATTGTAATAGAAGTCTTAGCCATAGCAATTAGGCAAGAAAATGTTATCAAGGGTATCCACATAAGGTTTGAAGAAATCAAACTATCACTCTTCACAGATGATATGATTGTACATCTGGAAAACACCAGGTAGTCTACTAAAAATTCTTAGAAGTGATCAAGGAATACAGCAGCATCTCAGGTTACAAAATCAACACTCATAAATCTGTGGCCTTTATATATACCAACAATAATCAAGCTGAAAAAACAGACTCTATTCTGAAAATAGAGTAGTGCCAAAGTAGATGAAATATTTGGGAGTTTATCTAACATAGGATGTGAAAGATCTCTACAAAGAGAACTATGAAACTTTAAGAAAAGAAATAGCTGAAGATGTTAACAAATGGAAAAACATACCATGCTCATGGCTGGGAAGAATCAACATTGTTAAAATGTCTATACTACCCAAAGCAATATACAATTTTAATGCAATCCCTATTAAAGCTCCACTGTCATACATTAAATATCTTGAAAAAATAACACTTTATTGTATATGGAATCAGAAAAAACCTCAAATAGCCAAGACATTACTCAGAAGTTAAAACAAAGCAGGAGAAATCACACTACCAGACCTCAGACTATACTATAAATTGATGGTGATCAAACCAGCATGGTACCGGCACAAAAAAAGAGAGGTAGATGTATGGAACAGAATAGAGAGCCAAGAGATGAGCCCAGCTACTTACCATTATTTAATCTTTGACAAGCCAATTAAAAACATTCATTGGGGAAAAGATTCCCTATTTAACAAATGGTGCTGGGTGAACTGGCTGGTGACCTGTAGAAGACTGAAACTGAACCCACACCTCTCACCATTAACTAAGATAGACTCTCACTGAATTAAAGATTTAAATTTAAGACATGGAACTAT
>CAUYQV010168509.1:0-11083 GCA_963574575.1 Galagoides demidoff
GCAAATCAAAACTACTTTGAGATATCATCTAACCCCAGTGAGATTAGCCCATATCACAAAATCCCAAAACCAGAGATGCTGGTGTGGATGTGGAGAAAAGGGAACACTCCTACACTGCTGGTGGGAATGTAAACTAATAAATTCCTTTTGGAAAGACATCTGGAGAACACTTAGAGAACTAAAAATAGGCTCATCTTTCATGTTTTTCTGACTGTTTCCTAAGTATGAAGAGTCATGAATTTGAGTGGTGAGAACTCCACCTCTAGTGGGCCACATTTTTCTAGGAAGGGCTCTACTCATGAATAGAAATACCTTTGATTTCTTGGACTGAATGTGCTTGGATATAGCAGAATGCCCTGCTCTCTGGTTCTCTCCTTTGCTTCCAATTCCTAGGTATTAAGTCTGCTTGGATAGAAGTAGCTGCTACCAACCTCTGGCTTCTCAAATGTGGCTGGATAGATCAGTCAAATAAAGCCAAATCTCTATAATACATAGTGTAGTGGATTGAATAGTGGCCCCTCAAAATATATATCCAAGCCCTAACCCCCAGAATGTGTGACTATGACCTTATTTGAAAAAAAAAGTCTTTGAAGATATAATTAAGGTTCTTGAGAGGAAGTTATTTTAGATTTAACATGGGCTGTAAGTCCAATGATAGGGATTCTTCTAAGAGAAAAGCAGGGGGAGATATGTGACAGTATACCAGGGGGAAGTCGTGTAAATTGGAGACAGAGATTGGAGTTGTGAGTCTACATACCAAGGAACATCTGAAGGACCCAGAAGTTGAACAAGGTGAGGACGGATTCTCATGAGGAACTTTCAGGTGAGGTGTGAGGCTCTCTCAACATTTTAATTTTGGACTTTTGGGCTCTAGAACTGTGAGAAAATAAATTTTTGCTGTTTCAAGCCAGCAAGTTTATGATGTTTGTTATGGCAGTCCCAGGAAACTAATAATATATAAGTTGGAGGTAAAATATAACTCTCCTGTTTCAATCTAGCAGTTATGAAAGAGCCCCATCCTGGCTCATCATGAAGTTGATACTTGAATCCTTATTTGGTAATTCATTCTTTATGTATATTAGCCATAACCCTGAAGCCCGATAAGTGAGTGGTTGAAATAGGGGCTCAACAAATACTCTCAACTTCTAGAGGGAAACAATTGACAAGGGATTTTGTCTACTGGCTCCTTCATAAACCTGAAGCACAGCCCACATATCAGACAGCACAGAGAAGGTGACTGAGGAAGACATGGTAGCTCTCTGCTTGTCTGGAGTGTGTTGGTCCTTTGAGATCTGCCAGTAACTTAAGTCCTACCTCTTCTGTGAAACCATCCCTGATTATTTAAGCCTACATTAAAGTTGATCCTCTTGAAAAGTTCTATTAATTAATTCATTATTCATTAATCAATGGTGTATCCCTTTGGTACTTACAAAACTATCATAACTTTTATAATGTTTATGGCCTGGCTCCTATGCTATATCTTGAGTTCATTGAGGAAAATAGATAATAACTAGCAAATATATATGTGTAGAGTAATGTTTAGGAATTGTCCGGTTTATCTGCATTGACAACACCTGGTCTGATGACTAGTATGAAGGTGGTAGTTCTCAGTAAATGAAGACAGGAAAGAAACTGATTCTTAGCCTTTGAAATGGATAGAAACTGCATTATTTGTTTCCTGCTTAGTGAGATTTCCCTTCTTACTAATGGATTCCATCAATCTTGATCATAACAATTGGCATTTAATTAAGGCAGGAAAAGACAGAGTCTTTCTCTGGATTTATATAAAGACATTAGGAAAAAGAAAAGACTTCCCTTCCTCTGCTAAGTTTAATCTGGTGGAAGCTATGTTCGCTGTTACATGAAAAAGACTTTATCTGTAGTAGGAAGGAATGAAACTGATGTACACAGAGAAGGAGAATCACATGGTGGTAAGGTGATTGGATAGTAAGAAAGACCTGACATCACTGTGATCCAGCTTCTAGTTCCAGACCTGGGAGCCCCCTTCACGGAGCATTTTCTCTGATTCCATTTAAGTATCTTGATGTACTTCCTGGCCATACTTTCCAACACATTTCTGTAGGTGTGAACTTAAGCTAGCTTCAGTTGGGTTTCTGTCACTTATAACAAAAACAACTTTAACTCGGTAGCCTTCAAGGCAAGAATATTATCATGGGGTCTCCCTGAGCTGTTTTAAGGATCCATGAGAACATCTGTACATAATTTACACATGTAGATATACAGATGTATAATAGATTAATTGCTAAAAGATTTAAAGTCTAATATGGGTCTTGTTTTAGTCTTGATCCTTAAGAATTTCAGACTGTCTCTGAATAAAATAACATTGAACTGAAAAATAAAAAAATGTAGGCAAACATGAAAAACTACAGTGTAAGGCTTTTTTTCTCATTTTTTATAAAAGTAGATTACTCAATAGTTTAATGATATCATAAAGGAAAATAAAACATAGTTTACTGTGTGGCCAGCATCAATGTGTGTTACAGCATCACCTTAAAAGAATATGACATAGAATGCTGAGAATAATGGAAAAATAGGAAGGTTGGTGAATTATTAATTCACATATGCCGCAAACCTCGTGTTCTGCATTGATGAAATCTACTGCATACTATTTACAGAAAGTTAGATATAGCCAAAAATTTTATCAGCAGTTATCCTTCTGTTTAGGCTTTATTTCTGTATGATTTCTAATAGCAAAGAGTGATCAGATGATGTTGAAAGTACACTGGTGAAGCTTCATTCAAAGGGCTTTACAATGGACATACATGTATTTTTTGTCTGCCCAGAAATCCTTTAGGATACTGGTTCTGTGGTATGGTATAGAGAGTGATGGAGAGCAATAATCCTGAAATCAGCACATTGTACCCCATAAATGCATTAATGTAGACATGATCTATGTGTTTATGATTTAATTAAAAAAAAAAAAAGGGAGCCAGGCATGGTGGCTCATGCCTGTAATCCCAGTACTGTGGGAGGCTGAGGAGGGAGAATTGCTTGAGCTCAGGAGTTCGAGACTTGCCTAAGTGAGAGTGAGACCCCAACTCATGAAAAAAATGGAAAAACCCAGCCAGGTGCCTTAGCGAGTGCCTGTAATCCCAACGGCTTCCAGAGGCTGAGGCAGCAGGATCCCCACAAGCCAGAGTCTAAGGTTTCAGTGAGCTACCAAGCCACTGCACTCTGCTCAGGGGCATAGGGTGGGACTCTGTCTCAAAAAAAAAAAAAAAAAAAAAAAAGAGTGGGGGGAGGGCAGTGCCTGTGGCTCAAAGGAGTAGGGCACTGGCCCCATATACCAGAAGTGGTGGGTTCAAACCCAGCCCGGCCAAAAAAAAAAAAAAAGGAAAAAACAACTACAAAAATAAAAAAAAACAAAAAACTTGAGGAAAAAAAAAGGGGGGGGGATTAAAATTAAGCGTATGAGGCTATTCCACCAAACAGCATTCATTGATGAAATTTCCAGATGTAGAAAGATTCTCTTGCTACATGGATATATATTGTTATAGTTATTTCAAATATATATTTTATATATCGTAAATATATGTATTTAAACTTGCCATTGCACATGGTTGGGTCATTGTCTCAACAAATCCATCAGAGTGCCTACATGTTGCTATAGGCATTATATTGGTGAGGCTACCATGGTCAATGGTGTCTGCTTACATGCACTTTATACTTTGGTGAGGAAGGCAGGAAATACAAATTGGGGGTGTACACAAAAGCAAAACAACCTTGAGAATGACTAGGATTAGAGTGTGCCTCTTTAAATGAAATAATCGGAAAGGATCTTTCTGAAGAGACCACATTTGGCCTGAGAATCAAATATGAGTCAGTCAGGCCCAGGGTGTTAGCACTCAGGAAAGAAAGGACCCAAAGCAGAGGGAAGGCATAGAAGAATGGGCCTGAGTACAGATAAAAACAACTTAAAAAGAATTCTAATTTTCTAAGCCACAGAAGATTTTAAGCACATTAACAACATTATCTGATTTATCTCTCTCTCTCTCTCTTTTTTTTTTTTTAAGATAAAGTCTTACTTTGTCATGCTCAGTAGTGCCATGGGCTCATAACTCTCATAGCAACCTCAAACTCTTTGCTCAAGCGATTCTCATACCTCAGCCTCCCAAGTAGCTGGGACTACAGATGCATGCCACAGTGCCCTGCTATTTTTAGGAGGGGGGTCTTGCTCTGGCTCAGGCTGGTCTCAAACTCCTGAGCTCAAGCAATCTGCCTCCTTCAGCCTCCCAGAGTGCTAGGATTACAGGCATGAGCCACTGCACCTGGCCACACTGATGTATCTTTTTAAAAGACCATGCCACTGATTGATTAAAGCCACTCTAAACTTAAGGTTCTGACTCATTCTTTGGACATGAGTCTTTTTTCCTGTTTAGTTTTTGCCATTAATATTTTGGAATAAATGAACCCTTCTTGGCAGAATTATTTTGAACACTTGACATTATTGGTATAAAAGTCCTCTGCAAATAAAACAAGTTCTAGGACCCATTGTCCCTACCCTTCATAGACAAACAATTGGTATGGTGAATTGGGCCTGAAAGCAATCTAAAGTGTTCCCCCTGTGTTTCATCCAGGCTTTTGTGAGCTCAGACATGCTGGACACACATTGATGAGGCTGGGATTGAGTCCTGTGAACAGAGTAAACAGCTGTGATTTGAGTGGCCGGGGAAGCGCCAGCTTGCTCTCAGCCTCTTCAGACTGGAGAGCCAAATCACTCAGGGGCCAAGCAATTGTATTCCATGCATGGTTTGCTACTAATTGCACAAGGGAAGAGGACGGGAGCACCTGGTGCCTGTTTGCAATGCGTACTGGAGAACACAAGATAATAAACATCCCTAATAACATTGGTGATGGCATATTTGAGACAGAACCAGTTCTTTAACCTCAGTGGGCTCTTCCAGCCAGATGTTCTCATTTCAAACTCTCTTCTAATGATTTCATCAGGAATGATACTGCACACAAAACCTTCCAGAGCCAAGGAATGCACCTTAAATAAGAGCCCTGGATACCTCATCTCTCCTCCTCGGTTTCCACTGAAGGAGATAGAGGCAGATATTGAGATGTAAATACTGCTGAGTTAAAGTCATGTGAAAAGTGTTTGGTATTGTGGTTTCTGAAGAGCCCTTCAAGTTGCACCCCTCTTTCCATTTAGGGTTTGTTTTTTTTTAAATTTTTTTACAAATATTGTTTAATGAGGCCAGTACAGATAAAGTCCGTTTAAAACCCATATCCCAGGCCAAAAAGTACAAATAAAACCAAGAGCGGTGTTCTGTTGTATATACTTCTGCATGAATAATGTTATTATTTGCTGATAAAAATTAGAACTTTTCTGGGATCTTCCAACAAGATTTTTTAAAAATCTTAAACTTGCCTTCTCTTCAGTGAAGCCATCTTTGGAGTTAGTCATTCCTCTCACCTTCTCTGCCATCTTGACTCCAGCTTGATATTCCCCTTCTTTTGGTCTAGACCCTCAGATTTTGAAAAGTAGCTTCAAGTGAAGGAAAGGTCATTTTCCCACAGTTCAGTTCTCTGAAAAACTTCCATCTCCCACTGAAAGTCACAGTCCAGGAGTGAAGCAATCACATGCTAGAACATCAGGGCCAACTGGAAAGTCATTCTGAACACCTCTTGTGTTGGTCGACTTATTTATCAAGAAATTTCCCCACAAGCCTGAAAATGCACAGGACTGTGCACACATGTAATTTTTAAAAAGGAGTGGGCAATATGAAGGGGACTGAGGCTTGATCACCAAAAAGCACAATGAAAACAAAAGATAATGAATAAGGAGCACTAGAATTCAAATTACCAGATGTTTTAAAGAGATGAGGTGCCAGTACTCAATTGTTTTGAACACCACATTACAGAAAAAACTATGTTTTAAAAATAAGAAAAGGATTGAGGGAAAAGAAAAAAAATCAAAGAATATCTAAACTGTTGAATGACCTCGTTTGTTCCTGATAAACTTCAATCACATCTTCTTCCTCCATTCCCAGTTCTTTTGGAGTATGATTATCAGCAAGTCTCTGACCTTCAAAGAGAAACCTGAGTGAAGTCATTGGAACTCCCTGTCTTTGACAGTGTGATTCTTTGAGTTTCTTGAGATGTGTTGTCCTTTTCACTTTTCAAGCGAATCTCTGTGCTATCCCGTCCAGCGACTTTGAGTTTAATGTATTCTCCTTCCAACCTATCCCTCAAGTCTTCCATTGAGGGTCTTGCCTCCTGGTCAGACATGGTGATGGTGGCTTCCCCTCAGGGGTCTTCACACAGCAGCAGCCTGGGGTAGGCAGAACCTCACTCTGGGGTTTACAAATTCGTCTTCCTTTCCCATAGCACAGCACCACAGCTGTCTCTATTTAGGTTTTGAACAATTAGAAATGAAACAAAAGAATAGCAAATAGAGGGCAGCTTATTATCTTGTAAGATAGGGATCCTAGCACAAGAATATGACAGGCTTAGAATATAAGACTCCAGGACTCTTACAATATAGGACATGGGCAAGAGGGGAAGATTCTACCTTAGAGGAGCACCAAGAGTGCATGGTTTAAAGGAAAGAGGGTGGCAGAACACTCTCAAGAAGAGGTAAGAAGCTGAGTTACCTTGGGTAGATTTATTCTTCAGGTAGGTCTGTGATTCTGGGGCCAGTAAGTCAAGAAGCAGTGCTCATGTGTTACACTAATTTGAATCCCTTCCCAGAAAGGAATCATCAGAAGATAGGAAAGAAGAGTTCCTCCTTGATATTTGTCATAGCTGTTTGGGTTTAACTTTCAATCTCTAAACTAAAGAATAGGAAGGAGATGGAGATAAAAAGACAATACAAGAGGAAGATAAGGTAAAGATGTTCATGAAAAGAAAAATAGCATATATAACATGGACATGGGAAGCAGTTAAATGGAAGGATCAGGAAATTATGAAGATTCCTGTAAACATCTGATAGTAATCTGCTTATCCTGGGCAATGTATTGTGCATATGGATGGAACATCCAGTTCTCTCACTCCAGTGATTTATTAGTATCTTAGTTCATTAAAAGGAATAAAATGAGGAAAGTTAACTCAGGGGTTTGTGTGTTGTCCTAATTTTAACTTCTGTGATAATTTTATTTGAGGAAGATGTTCCATCTGGCGTAGTGACTGCATAGATGATTATAATTATTGAATAGACGGAAAGCCTCACTGGCATTCTAGTTCCTGAGTGATTCATTTGATGTAGAGTAGCAGTGTCCACATTTACCTGGATATGAGCTTTTTCCAGAATGTATAGGATGATTCTGAATGATTTTTTCATATCTTTTCTGACATTTTCAGATTTCTTCTTTTAAGAATAAACAGAGCTAGAATTGTATTGACCGTTTACTCAGCTGTAGTTGATAGGGATCAGGTTTTTTGATGCTCAGGATTCATCCCCATGATTTTCTTAAAGACAATCCCCTCTCTGAAGTGGAAATAGTCTGGGATGGATTGTAATTCCTGTTACCTGCCTGGTATCTCTTCACTAAGGATCCATCTTCTAGCCACACCTGGCACATGATCTAAGCTTAGCTAAGCAACGTTGTGCTTCTTTAAGGAGTGACACAGAAAGACAGCTGTATTTGGACACTAAATTCAGTTTGACATAGGAATGGGGCAGTAATGCCTGGGGCATGAGAAACAATGGTGCCAGTGGCAGGAGAGGAGGCAGCCAGACCACCTTGCTTCTCCATGAGATAGCTGTGTTTCTTTTCTTCTGGTTTCAAACATCTGGACTGACTTTTGAGCATCCAGTTGATGTGGTAGTGAGTGCCTATTACCATCTACTCCAAAAATCCTTCAAGTAAACCTATTCTGATTTCATACAACCAGATAGGGGTCAACTTTTGCTTGCAGATAAAAACCCTTCCTGACCATCCTTGATCATCTTCAGGAGGTGGTTCAAAAGGGAAAAATCTTCCTGATAAAAAATGAGTTTTTCATAGATGGCACTTTCCATCATTTAATATTTATTGAATGCCTACAATTATCTAGGTCCTGGGGCATGAAGATGAAAAGTAAAATGTACAGTAGTCTATACTCTCTTGAAACTTAAACTGAAGCTGGGAAAAAAGTCACTAAAAAATTGTACAAATAAGTGTAAAATTATAACCATGATAAATGGTATGAAGAAAAAACCCTGTGATGCTATAAAAAATTATATTGGAAAGTATTAATCTAGTCAGGGAGATCAAACCCCCTGAGTGATGAGGGTAAAATAAGCTTTAACGAGATAAAGGAGGGGCAGAGAACAGGGGAGAAAACCTCCTAGGAATAAAGGGTCCTAGGAAGACACTATTGCCCTCGAGGTAAAGCATTAAAAACCATATTAAAATGCAAATTTGACACATGGGTGGATAAAACATAAAATCATTATTTTCCATTATTAATTCAGCTAATCAGTTAATCACCTTGGAGATATTTGGTAAGAATGGTGCTCCAGCTAGATACATTTGAAAGTGTGTATTAGAAAATGGGGGGCTCTTCGGGGTGCTATCACCAGGGACAATCAAGGACAAACTCCTCAGTTAACAGTTTCCCCATTAAGGTTTTCTTCCATCACCAGAGTTGATGAAGCATTAAACTCTCTAGATTAAAGGAGGACACTGGGAACGGAGATGGTATTGCCAGAAGAATAATACAATGCTGAAAATACTCTTGCATAATTTTGTCCAGAGTTTATCTAAGAGGGAAAAAAAATCACAAGAAAATATCTGAGCAAAAAAATTTCTCAAAGCTATTTAAGCCATTTCACAAATGCCCAGTGCAGCTAAATCATTCGTGCAGCTTTTCTATTGTATAATGTGACGGCCAAGTGGTAAAGGAGGTGCATATAGCCCAGATAAAAATGAGGCAAGGGCCGCACTTCATGTGGCAAGAGCTGGAACAATTGCAATAATTTATTATGTTTCTAGGATATAATCCAGTTTATAAAGCAATGTAAAATATTCAAATATTCCTTTTAGGATAAAATGAGAATATATATAGTAGAACCTCCATAGTTTTGTCCTCCTTATGTTGATCTAATGTTCATAGACCAGATATGCACCACAAGTACATATCAGTACAGTAAGCCTAGTTCCTCACGTTGACCACTTGCATATATTGACTAGTTTGTTACACTTGCTTGGGTGGCCAACTTACAAAGGTTTTACTGTATTATTTATTTTTTAACTCTAATACAGAGAAGAGAAAATGGAGTCTCAGCGGGGTTAAATAACCTGCTCCTCCTCTCAGAATGATGAACTGGCAGTACACGATAGAAGCTCAGGTCATCTGACTCATAGCCGGAGCTTATTTCAAGAATCAGTTCACAGGTTCAGTTTAACTTATCTTTCCCCAGGGTGCTTTGAGCTTGAGAATTCAGCAAAAGAGATTTTATCAAACTAGCTGGTATCCATGAACCAGTGTGGTCTAACCCCCTACTAGTAAGGAATTTGAGGTGGTTAGCCTCACCCTAAGTCTGGAAAAATTGAACCTACTTACCAAGGAAAAAGGAAAGTTATAATAATAATTTATTAGCTCTCTTTCCATCAGTTTTTACAAGGGTGTGCTAAATTTTGCAAATTACTTTAATTGCAAGATATGATGGAGAGAGATTAAGATTGTGAGTTTCTTGATGTCCTCTCTCTTTCATTTTTATGACTAGAAGGAAAGAGAAGTTTATTTACTTGCTGGCAATTGAGGAGACAAGTAGACTCCTGTCTCAAAAACGCCAGCGGCCCCCTTTTGAACAGAAACATAGAGCTTTTAAAGGTTCTGATTAATTCCCTAATCCCATTTTGGATATAATAATCTTGTGATCTTCACCCAGATAATCCCATCTTTGGCTATGATGAGCTCATAATCAGACAATTCCCTTGAGCTATCTCCTGTGGCATAGAAAAAACAAAGGACATTCCCTTTCCCCTCCACTGGCCTAAGTCAGGGATGTAGGTTTTAGTTCTTAAAAAAAGAGGGTAAGGGGTTTTGAAGAAATGTAAAATGCCCCCCTGCTTGGGCCATTCTCTGTTATGTACATATTCGCCACTGTCAATTTTACCCTTCCACATCTATGGGAGGAGGGGCAACATAGTACTTACCTCAGGATGCTAGGAAGGGTCTCTCATAAAATATTTCTTAGGGATTTAACTTAAGCCTGCTTCTAAAGAGATATAGAGGAGGGCAAGTAGCAATACATTATTCCACTTTAGATGGGTTCCTTGTCATTTTCATTCTAGATATAGGGCTTTGCTTACTTGGTGAGTTCCCTCTACTACACAGGAGGGTCCATTATCATTCAGATTTCTACTGTAGCTCACTCAAAAAGCTCATGGGGGACCACAGGAAACTGTGTAACATATCCAAGTACAGACAGGGAGAACAAGGTTTCCCTAATGGACACTGCCATGGAGGAGCCAAACATGGTGATTCCTTGAGGAGGGGCTACTAAGCTACCTCTGCAGATGCCTACCCACAGCATCCATCACCAGCATGCTATTCTCCCTCTGCTTGGCCTCTTTTTCTGGACAGCTAATGCCAATCATTCCATCATCCTACAAGGCTTGTTCCTATTCCATATTGGCATACATGTGCAGGAACTTGGCAAAGGCCCTGTCCTGGGCTAGCAGCTCCTGGGAGGAGCCCACGTTGGAACTTTATGTGCTGTCTGCAGTTGGATAGGATAAGCCTCTACTCAACCTGGAAGGATATCTACTAATACTGAGTGAAACTGTCAGTCATCAAAAAGCTTGGGCCATCAAGTTGTGCTTTCTATACAGGAGGTCACCTCTCTGTCTTTAGATGATTGGAGCATGTTAATTGCAAACAGGGTCCTCTCAAATGAGGTCCCACCAATTCCATTAAGGCAAATAGTCTATTGCAAATGGGATCCGCCCAAATGAGGTGCATTCATGTGGGTGCCTCACAAGAGGCTGAACCAAAGCTTCATGTGGGAGAATTGTGTTTCCACTTAGTTGTGCCATTCCCAATGTCAGAGCCTCGTTGGGAGGCTCTTACTTTTTTTTTTTTGAGACAGAGCCTCAAGCTTTCCCCCTGGGTAGAGTGCCGTGGCATC
>CAUYQV010168510.1:0-29432 GCA_963574575.1 Galagoides demidoff
GTTGTGGCGGGCGCCTGTGGTCCCAGCTACTTGGGAGGCGGAGGCAGGAGACTCACTTGAGCCCAGGAGTTGGAGGTTGCTATGAGCTGTGATGCCATGGCACTCTACCCAGTGGGATAGCTTGAGGCTCCGTCTCAAAAAAAAAAAAAAAAGAAGATGTTTGCTTCTTGCCCTGGTAAGGTTTTCTGTCATAGCCAAGGGTGAGCAGCAGGGTAGAGTTTTACCCCCTGAAGGCAGACAGAGCTAGGGATGCCCTGGGGAAGGTTAACAGCCCAACTCTGTGCCTCGGCTCTATAAAACAGGGGATGTTAGTTCCCATATTTCAGGTAACAAACGTAAAGGGACTAGCAAAAACAAACAAAAAATGAAGCGCTTTAGCAGGTGTCTGGTACACTGTATGTTAATGGATTTGGGCAGCTAGATCACTGAAGGAAGACTTCCCAGGTTGGGGTCCTCATTCCCATAGAAATCTTCTTTCATGTATGCCCCAGCATGGGTTTCCAGCCCCAGGGAGAGCAGGAAGGACAGGCTGGCTGTTGGCTGCTGGACTGGTGGCCAGCCCCTGAGGATTGTATCCCTGACCCAACCCCCCCAGCTGCCTGGGTGGATGATGGACTTGAGTGGGGTAAACGCATCTGAAGTCAGAGATCTGTGTTCACTGTCCAATAAGCCAGGCCTGCCCGACTTAGTGTGTGTGTTGGGGCGGGGGGTGCGCATTATAGAGGGTGGAGGGGTTCCAAACGCCACAGGGAACTCGAGGGTTCAGGAGGGGACACCTCAAGGCCAAGTTGGTGGTGGTGAGATGCCCATATGCCAGGCTCTGTGGCTTCGGGAGATGGGCCCAGCTCAGTCCCCTCGGCCTACATTTCTCTCTTCTCCCTGCTCCACCTCCTCTGCTAATCTCCTGTAGCACTTGCCAGGTCCCTCAGCCCTGCCTGTATTTTCATTCCCTTTTAACCACTGCAGCTCTCCACCTCTTCTGCTTTTCATATACTTTCTTGTGGTTCCTGCAGCACCACCGGGGCACCCTGTAGGAGAGAGTTTGGCCGCAGTGATGGGAGGAGCAAGATGAGCTTCCGAGCCCAACAGACCTGAGCTTTAGAATCCTGGCTTTTGGACATTTCTTATTTAAGCTGGGGCCAGCTCTTTTCCTTCTTCATGCCCCAAATTTCTCCTAAGTCATACCAGGATAGTGACACCTACTTCTCAGGTTGTTGTTGGGGGACCTTACTGGCTATGTCTATTGACATACTAATTAGGTTTGTGCCTAAGTGTGCTAACTCCAACCAAAGCTCTAAGGTTTTAGTGACTCAGTAGCAATTATATATATTATATTCACAGTTTGCAGAGAGGGCTTTATTCACCATTGATTCTGTAACCCACACTTAGCACACAGACAGTAACAAGAGTGGGGTAATAAACCAGGGATGGCGTGGGAGACCAGTGTGCCAAGAGAGGAGTTGAGTGGGTCCTTCAGGGGGTTCTGTCAGAGCTTTCAGTGATAGCTGCTAAAATGCAGAGAAGCCCTCAGTGTTCGAACGGGCCAAGCCTTCAAAGGTCTCTTAAACAAGGCCAGGTCCTGGCTACTTTTATGATCCTCCCAAATAGGACTGTTTTCATTATCTCAGTCACCTTTTTCCTTTCTATCCATTTGATTCAGGTCTTGGGTGGTACCAGATGATAACAGGTACTATCCTATCACCTCAATCCATTGCATATACGTTCATCACTTTGAGAGAGGGGGTAAATGTGGTCACTTAATGTCACTTAAGATAAGTGGGCTTAATGTCACTTAACATACTGTGGGCTTAATGTCACTTAACATGAGTGACTCCATTTCAAGAGATTAAAATCACAGGTTATTATGTTAAGGACCTTTATCAAGTGGCATGTGTTTGGTGCCTGGTGCTCAGTCCGTGTTAGTGAGTGTGGCAGTTATTTGATGGAGGTGAGTTGTATGGACTTGGGAGGAATAGCTCCCCTTCAGCATGAGCTGGCATCCCATTCCAGTAGCCGGGGAATGCTTGACCTGAGCTCCAGCAGCATGTCTGCACACACCTGTTGTCCTTCAGCTCAACATCCCCAGATGTCTACCCACACAGCAGTCTGTGCTAAGAGAGGGCCCCTATAGCTGTGCCTTCTAGGAAACATTCCAAGTAATAAGCCACAAATAGATAACATACTCCTGTGTAAATCCCGCCCTCCCTGTAATGCCTCCGCCATTCACTTTATGTGTGCCCTGGATGGATTTGTCAGGCCAGCTGGGAGAAAGGACATTCCAAAGAAGGATCATCTCTGAGTCATGCAACTGACAGGCTCAGCCAGCTTGCCTGCCTGCTTGCCTGCCTGCCCTCTTTCCTTCCCTTCCTTCCTTCTTTCTTTCCTTCCTTCCTCCCCGCCTTCCTTCCTCCCTCCCTCCCTCCCTCCCTTCATTTCTCTTTCCCACCCTCCCTTCCTCCTTTTCTCCCTCCCTCCCTCTCTCCATCCCTTTCTCCGAGGCACAAGGAATACTAGATGACTTGAATGACACCTTGCCTCTAAAAGCTCAAATCCAGACATTTGACATGCGCAAGTAGTGAAGGCACATTCAGCCCTTGGCAAGGCATTCATTAACTCTCACATAAAAACTTTCAAGAGGAGACTGGGAGGTAAGCAACCCGGGACAGGTAGGGGACCTCCAGGGAGGAATCTTCCATGACCATCTGCTTAAGAGACCATGCTTAACCTTGTTACTTCCTGGTGAAAAATACCTTCTTCAACGCTTCCCTTTCATGCCTGAGGTTCATAGGATGAGGCCCGGACTCTTGGCCCTCTATAGCTCATTGCCAAAGTATAGCTCTCAAGCAGCAAGACTGTAGAGGTTTATAGTACAGAATCTGCAGCCAGAATATCTGTAGGATCCCTGTTTTGATTCCTGGCTTTGTTAGTCATTGGCTGTGTGACTTTACACAAGTTACCTACCTTCTCTGGGCCTCATCCATAAAATAGGAATAATGACAATACCTACTTTCTAATTTTAATTGTGATTAAATGATTAATATATGTAAAGTGCTGAGCACACTGCCTGGCACATAATAGCACTATGGAGCTATTTGTTATTAGTATTTTCATCCTTGACCCCTCCTGTTTTCCCTTTAACCAGATGGACCTGGTTACTCCCTGAACACCATGTCAGTACATTCCTGAATGTGTCCTTTGTGCTCGTGGTTCTCTCTGTCCTCCCCTTCCCTTCCTCTAGCTCATGTCTCCTGCCCTCTGGAAAGCCTTCCCCAGAGACCCAGCCCCACGGCCATTCCTGCTTAGAGAGACGTCGAACATTCTAGATGGACTGTTTACCTGGCCTTGAGACTCTTGGCTCCTGCTACTGTCCTGCTTTTCTGCTCTTGGATTGTTATGAAACGCTCACGTGCAGGCTCTTGTCCTGGGCCTGCTGTGTGTGGGTGTGCATGTTGCACCCTGTGCAAAGATGTAAATCAGTGGTTGGTTGAACCCTGGAGCTAAAATCTTTCCAGTCTGTATTCTGCTTACCCAGTCCCTGTACCCTGCTACAATAGGAAGTGGGGGCAACTTCTCTAAACTGGCTATCCAGAGGAGCCCCCTTTTCTAATATGTACAAAAGCACCAGGTGTCCTAGACCTCTTCTTACCGCTGACACACACATACACCCTCACCACCAGCCTGGACTGTAAGCTCTCCTTGGGCAAGATGCCCTTCCCACAGTGCCTAATGGGACTACGTACCTTGGCAGTGGGAGAACGATGAATTCATGAAATCCAGGTTCCCTGTGTGATGACAAGTCTTCCAGAGGAAGTTGGAGCCAAAGGCCTCAGACTGCCCACTGGCCCTGGCTAGCTGCAGAATGGGGCCCAGCCAGGGCTGGCGAGACAGCTCCAGTGAAGCAGGAGAACTGGAAGAAGCCATGGAGAAGTTCAAAGTTCAGTGTGACGAGTATTTGAACTCAGCAGTTGTGTGCACAGTGCTGTGATGACTCCATGGAGGATGGAAAGAAGGGAGGACCCAGTCCCTTCCCTTCTGGGGGGTCTGCATCCCTATCTGAGCTCCAGCCCTTTGGGTGGTCCTTCTGGGCCCAGAAGGAGGCAGGAGAGCTCTTGGAGGTGCTTCTTCTTCTTCTTCTTTTTTTTTTTTTTTAGGGACATCGGCACTCTACTCACTGAGCCACAGGGGCCACCCGGAGGGGCTTCTTTTTAGAGTAGGAAGGAGAGGGCTGTTGCCCTAGCACTTTGACACTTGGGTAAGCTAGCTAGAAAATGGGGGGCATTTCCTGGGGCCCTGGGCAGCCCTCAGGGTCACCTTTTCCTGCTTCTGCATGTGATCCCAGTGCCGAGGCAGCCTGCACTGGCTCTCCCACCTGCCCCCTCACCCAGCCAGGACAAAGGCCATGCAGTGTCTTGAGAGGCAGAGATGAGGGGTCAGCAGCCTACACAGCCAGTTGCTCTATGGAAAACTGTCTCTACAGTCGACCAGCACCTGAGGGTCTGGAGGGTGGAGGAGAGGGATGAGCCTCACAAGAGTCTCTGGACCATTCAGAAACTGAGGCAGCACCTAGTTCAGAGCTGCCCTTGAGGTGGGGAGCAGGCCTCTGGGTTCCACCCTCCCCCACTTTCCCCAGGACATGTGGAACTCATGGCTCCCTCTGCCTCTTATTCCTCTGCCTGGTGACAGGGATGCTGTTTTCCCTTGAAGCTGGTTGGGAAGTGGAGTAGGGTGCTCCGGGCAGGAGGGACGCCCCTACGTTCCCACCCCCAACCTCTCAGCCTGGCAGAGGTATCTCTTGGGAGCTGAGGCTTCCCTTCTCTCAGACCTGGGTGTGGCCATGGAAGGAACTAGAGGCCCAGAGCCACAGATGGCCCAGTGGGGCTGAGTGGGGGCTTCTGGCTGACCAGTGAGGAGGTTGGGTGGGTGGTCACAGCAAGTCCAGCAGCAGGAGTGATCTTAAGGCAACCGAGGGACACCAGGGAGAGGGCTGGCTCTCATCCCTTCCCACATGGGCACCAGAGTGTGAGGGTGCCGGTGTTGATCCTGCCCTGTCAGCGTGCCAGGCCATAGGAGAGTGCAGGGTCCCATCCATGCGCCATTTCCCTGGGCATGCTACTCCCACTTATGTCACTGTCTTAGGTCCCCAAGGGTTTGGCAGCCAAGGTCTGTCTAACTGGCCTGTGTGTGAGGTCTGCCTGACTAGCCAGGAGGAGAGGGGAACAGAGCTCTGCCGGGAGCTCACCCCCTGAGCTACTTGGGAGAGGCCAGGGCACGTTGCCCAGCTGAGTGCACCCACAGCCATGGGGAGGAACAGCTGTTCTGGGAATACCCTCCTGTCCTGCTGCTTTCTCCTTGGTCCCCTCGGGCTCTCCGGCCACTCCCTCCCAGGTGCCTTCACAGCCTCTTCCTCCATTTGCCCCTTAAACCTTTGTGTCCCCAGATCCCCTCTTCCCTTCTTTGTTCTCTCTTTACTCTTTTATTTCTCAAACTATTTAGGTGGGAGAGCACCTGGAAGTCATAAGAAATGCTGCAAACTATCAATACAGTTAATTCCATGATTAGAGCTGGGAACAGTTTTATTAGCAGAAACTATGACGATCGTCTCTATGTGCAAAAGGAAAAAAAGAAACCCAGCTATAGGCACACGCACGTGTCCGTGAAGACAGCAAACCATGGAATGAAACGTGGTGGGCTGCTGCCACATTTTTCCATTAATATTAATTTATGGCTTGATCATTTGTTTAATCATGTGCTAGCAGACAAGTGGTAGCAGGCGCCAAAGCTTGGAGAAGAATTTATAGGAGCAAAACTTAAAACTGAGACCATTCTGTTCATTAACACATTTTCCTCTTTTAGGTTGGGAAGTGTTAGCAGAATTAATGCCTCAATCCAGCAGTGGACTCTGAAATGGGGTTTGTTTTGCAAACACTCTCCGAGTGAGATCATCCCTCCCCGTTAACTCTGCACCCACCACCTCTTTACCTACTATCTCTCTCCACCCTGACTGTATCTATAGCCCCAGAATTCTCTCCTGAGTTCTGTCTCCTGGGTGTTTCCATCCTGCTATCCTTCCTGAGGTTCCAAACACTCGACATGTCAAGCCCATTACCCACTTGGGTCTCTCACGTTGAGATCTTAGCTCCCTGAAGCCCCTCTCCCCTTGTCCAGGCCAAAGTTGGGAATTATTTATGTTTCTACATCTTAAATATTTCTTGAATCTGTATCTTCTTCCTGGCCTCCTCCTGGGCCACTGCCAGCCTAGATCACAGCCAAACTTTCCAGCTGGCCTCTAGCCCTCCCATTTCTGGCCCATTCTCCACCAGATAATCTTTCACCAGAATAATTGTCATTTAAGAGGGCCTACTCCCTCATGTCCTGGACCTGTTTGAAGACCAGGAATGTCTCAAGGCTAGCATGTGTCACCTCCTCATCATTGCAGGGGTGCTGGTCCCTTTGTCCAACCCTCACTGGGGCTGAGAGGGTAAAAGAATCTTCCATCATTGGGCTCCAGAGCCCAGCATGGGGCACTCAGCACGTGCTTCTTCAGTGGGTGAAAAAGAGTGGCTGTTCCTTGGACCATGTCATTTTCCTGCTCCCAAATCTCCAGCCACTCCCCCTTTCCCTTTCAGTACAGCCCACATACCTGCCCAATATTTTAGAGGTCCCACCATAGAGGCCCAACCTATGCTTCTTTAATACCCCAAAGCCTCAATGTCCTCATCTGTAACATGATAATAAAGAAACAACCCATGGTGCATGGATTTAGGATGAAGTTACCGGGTTCTGGTAACCTGGCTTCTGTACTTAGGAGTTCTGAAGCCTTCAGCAAGGTATATAGAACCTCCAGACTCTCAAAGGGGCAGAATGAGCATCTCACTCTTAGGTTGCAGAGAGGCTACGTGACAGAATGCATGTGACATGGATCACTAGCACGGAGACTGGCACAGAGTAAACGTTGATTAAATTATAGCACTGGTTTGTTTCTCACCCTCTACTTCCCACTCCCTGTCCCTACACCCTGCCATGCACACATAGGTAACCACTGTTTTTAATTTTCCAGATCATCCTTCCAAGGTTGCTTTATGAATATGCAAATAACTGCAACATGCAGCCTTATTTTCCATATTTTACACAAACATTTACATGCCCTACACCAAGAGTCAGCAAATGTCTTCCACAAAAGAAGGCCAGAAGTAAATATTTTAGGCTTTCTATGACACATGGTACCTGCAACTACTCAACTCTGCTGTCAGAGAGAAAAAACAGTCACAGACAATGAGCATGGCTGTATTCCAGTTCAACTTTAAGAACACTTAAATTTGAATTTCATATCATTTTCTCATGTCATGAGAAAGTATATATCCTCACTGATATAAAAGAGCTGCTGCTTTCTGTTTCCAGAATGTATTACTCCATTCTGCGGACAGGTCCTGATTTGTTCAGCCAATCCTCTACTGAAGGACACTTAAGTTGTTTCTATTCTGTACAAAACATTTTGCTATTACAAAATAGTGTTGCTATGAATAATGTTCATACATCACTTTAGACATTTATTTGCTAGTGTTTTAGGTCTCCTGGAGGTAGGATTCAGGGATGTGTGATTTACTCGAGGAGTGCTAAGGGAGGGAAGGAAGCAGCGTGGGAAAGGCAGAGAGACAAGCAAGGAAGTGGGCCCGGGTAAATCAGGCTTTGTCCTGATGCAGGATAGAGCTTCCAAAGTTGTGCCACCTTGAGGCAAGAGGGCCAAGGGTCTTGAACTTCCCTTTCAGGCAGTCATTAGTTTTGTGCTTTGTCTCAGGTGGTTCCCAAAGGCTAAGAGCATGAGTCAGAGGTCCCAGATGTAAGCTTTTAGCCACCACACCTGCAGCAGCTGGAGGTGCACCAGCTGGGAAGGGGACCCAGGCAGGTGGCAGCACCCACCACAGCAGGTCTGCAGGAGGGTCTTAGAGGTGGAACTGCAGTGTTGAAGCATAGATGCATTGTTACGTGAATAGACATAGCCAAGTTGCTTTCCGTAAGGGTTGCTCTGATATTCCTGCCAGCAACATCTAAGAGTGCCTGTTTCTGTATAATCTTGCCAAATGAGTGTGTTATTCAGCTTCTGGGTTTTTCCTAATCTGATGGATTAAAAAATGCTGTCTCAGAGTAGTTTCCATTTGCGCATCTCTCATAAGGAGAAAGGTTGAGCATATGTTTCTGTGTTTAAGAAACATTTTTGTGTTTTTTCTGTGAACTGTTTGCTGATTCTCCTAGGTCTACTGGTCTCTGTCCTTTCTGTTTCTAGGAACTCTTTAGATGAAGATTCATCTTTTGTCTGTGATATGAGTTGCATATATTTTCCCCATTTTTTCATTTATCCTTTTACTTTGTGAGAGTGGTTTTGGCCATGCAGAGTTGTTTGGATAAGTAAATGTATTTAGCATGATGCCTGCACCTGACTGGCACCCGATGGGTATTGTTTCAGTTCCTTGCCCTACTCCCTGTTCTGTGCTTTATCCAAACTGGGCTCACTCTTCCTTAATGGTGGCTCATGCTTCCTGCATATCTTTTGTTATTTTTCTAACCTGGAGTATCTTTTTGAGCTGTTAAAATCCTACCCATCTCTTAAGCCCCATCTCAAATGATCCTTCCTCCCTGAAACCTTCTAGAGTTTCTACTACATATGGTCTGTATTATATCTGAACTTCTGTACCTGTCAGCTATCACAGTCCACGTTGGGTCCTAGTTATTTGCACACATTTACTGTGCTTTTTCTGAGTCTCTGTTCCCTTCTATGCAGCTTCTGGGAAGAATAAAGAGTTATTTTGATTACAAAACAAATGCATGTTTATCCTGCATGACCATATTTCTTGTTAAAAGGCTTAAAAATGTAGGAATATATAAAGTTTTAAATGGTAGTTACATATCCACAGGCATTCTCATTCCCAGGGACTAGCCACTATTTCCAGATCTTCCAGACCTTTCCTATACCTGTGTGTTTACTTGTGGGGAAGAAAGTGAGAAGTTTTTCTTCAAATACAAAACCAGAAGCATGCTCTCCATGTTATTCTGCAAATAGCTTTTTCATTCACTAATATGACATAAATAAAATAATATTTATGAGGTACCTAGCTCAGTACTCACTAAATGATAGCTATAACTATGCTGCACCTTGTAGTGATATTTTTAAACTTTCTTTTTAGCAGTAAGACCTTTTTGAAACAAAATAGTATAGTTGTACCTTATGATGTGACAGTGAGATATGCATGGGACCCCTGTAGATACCAAAATCTATGGATGCTCAAGTCACTTATGTAAAACAACATACAGGGTGTCCATAAAGTTCATATGCAATTGAAAATAGTGTGCAATTTTAAATTGCACATGAACTCTGTAGCCATCAGTATTATTTGCATATAACCTACGCATATCCTCCTGTATACTTTAAATCTTCTAGGTTACTCATAATACCTAATACAATGTAAATGCTATGCACATAGTTGTTATACTGTAATGGTTTTTAATTTTGCTTTTTTTTTTTTCTGTGTCATTTTTTCCCCCTAATATTTGGATCGACAGTTGGTTAAACCTGTTATGCAGAATCCATGGATACAAAGAGCCGACTGTATTTAGAAGCCCAATTTGTAGAGTGGGGCCTCCAGGCTGGAGTGAAGTTGGAGGTGGGATAAAGGGCACAGAACCCCTCCCCCACGTGTCTCCCCATTGCTTGGTGCCCCAGGCAGGAAGTGGACACATCCTACACATTTAATTTAGTGGCATCTTTGTGAACACAAACTTCCCAGGAAGTTTTCACATAGGTCTGAAGATCCCAGCCAGCTGGGATGGGAATTCTTTCTCCCCAATTTTGTTGAAAGAGCCCAGAGTGCTCAGGTGAGAGCAGATGTTGGGAGATCCAGTGGCTGCCTCTTGGCTTGGTGCTGGTTAATGGGAGTTTCTACGGTCCATAATGAAATGAAGAGAATAAGGTCAATGCTGTGAGATTTCCACAAAGTTAAGCTGTACCAATGTTTCTTTTTGGCATTGAAATGTCTTTTCTTTCATGACATAATGGTAACAATGTTGGTAGTTGTGTATGTGTATTTTAATATCTTCCCTACCTAAATAAAAAGTCAGCAATTTTAAATTATGCCCCCCCCATTTCTTTTTTCTTTCTCTCTCTTTTTTTTTTTTTTAGTTTATTGCCCTCAGTAGAGTGCTGTGGCATCACAGCTCACAGCAACCTCCAGCTCTTGGCCTTAGGTGATTCTCTTGCCTCAGCCTCCCGAGTAGTTGGGACTACAGGTACCTGCCAAAAAGCCCAGTATTTTTTGTTGCAGTTAGGCAAGGCTGGGTTCGAACCCGCCACCCTTGGCATATGGGGCCAGCTCACTACTCACTGAGCCACAAGCACCGCCCCCTCCCCCCCCACACCATTTCTTTCAAAATTTTACTGATCCACAAAATCTTGAAGTTTAGAGATGGCTATTTTGGTCCACTGTGGCAGCTTGGCCAGGACTTTCCTGGAACAATCCCAGAGATAATCAGTTCTGTTTTTATGCCAGGTAAGTTTGGCAACTGCTGTCCTTTGATGAAATTGCAGCAGCTCTTCCAAGACTGATAGTAGATGGAGCCTCTCCCAGGGTCTGTGTTTGAGGAAGTCACCTTTTGACTGAGGTTCTCATTTTCCCTTCTTGCCACCACACTGTTGTCCTTAAGGGGAGTGCTGCTTGTTTGGACCACCCAGGGCCAAACATGGTGCTAGACCTTTCTCTTGATGTCCCACAACCAAACTCAAACTAGGATGGGGCACATAGCCAGGACTTGGCTAAGGGTTTGTGATTATTTTTAAGAACAATGAGCACAAAGGTCAGATGATTGGGTTTACAAACCCCACAGCCCACTATCTCCACCCCATCCTAGCTGCCTATGCCCTACTAAATGGTGAGGGCAGTGGCAACCAGCTGGAGATTACTCGGGAGCCAGAGATAAGCCAAGAGCCTGCATCCCTGCCCACCTCTGAGGACTAAGCTAGGGTTTATGAAGGGAGAAAGTAGTCTCCTTCTATGGCTCCTTTCTGTATAAGACAGAGGATTTATCAAAGAATTGGGGCTTCCTTCTTTACTCTGCTTTGAGCTTCTCAAAAGGCAAGGATTTTTTTTTTTTTTTGAGACGGAGCCTCAAGCTATCCCCCTGGGCAGAGTGCCATGGCATCACAGCTCATAGCAACCTCCAACTCCTGGGCTCAAGCAAGTCTCCTGCCTCAGCCCCCCAAGTAGCTGGGACTACAGGCACCCGCCACAGCGCCCGGCCATTTTTTGGTTGTAGCCATCATTGTTGTTTGGCGGGCCCGGGCTGGGGATTCCAACCCGTCACCTTAGGTGTATGTGGCTGGCGCCTTAGCCGATTGAGCCACAGGCGCCGAGCCAAAGGCAAGGATTTTTAATTTCAGTCATTTAATCCCAGATCTCCATCATAGCAGTAGATGACAGTAAACAGGACTCAGAGCACTCTGGTTATTAGAAGTGTGTTGACACCAGATTGGAGATTAAGTACTTGACCCTTCGTATATAAGGACACTTGAATAATAATAACAAGTTGTTTGGGGGAGTCTTTTTATCTCCCTTAGATGAAGAAGAATTTTAAGTGATTCAGTCACATTTGCTTATTTGCTTGGGGGAAAGTATTTAGTATGAACTGTAATCCAGACCTTTTCCCCCTTCACCCATGTGATTTTAAAATTCTGGCATATATTTCAATGTGGGACCATTGACTTATATTTGCAAAATAATCTCATGGTCTCACTGTTCTCTTAGTCCTCATGACAGCCCGGTGAGGTAGGGATTGTTGTTCTCGTTTGCTGATGAGGAGTCTGTAGCTCAGGGAAGCTGAGTGACTTGCTCAAACCCATTCTGCTAATAAGAGACAGAACTGCATCTTTCTGGCCCAAATACCAAGCTCTAGCCTCTGTACTGCCCGGCCAAGTCTACAAATAAGGAATGCATTGTTTATTTGGTTTTCTTCTCCACAATGCTACCCAGTTGACCCTTAAGGGATTTGAACTCTGGAATCTTGGTGCCATTAGCACTGAGTGCCAATTAAAGAAACAAGTGACAGCAATAAAGAACCCAGAGTTTCCATCTTGTCCAGGTTGGAATGCTTTATGTCAAGGTCAAGTTCAAAGGTGGCAGGTGGTCTGGGCAGAACATGAGCTACCCTTTTCACTTCTCTAGAATGCTTTGTCATGTTGGCTCTAATCTGAGCATAGCACCAGCCTGGTATCCCAGGGGAAGACTCCCAGTGACCCACCAACTCACCCACCTTTCTCTTGGGCACTCTCTTAGGAGCCCTTGGCAGGGGCAACACCTGTGGCTTAGTGGGTAGGGTGCTGGCCCCATGTACCAAGGGTGGTGTGTTTGAATCCAGCCCCAGCCCCAGCCAAACTGCAAGAACAACAAAAAAAAGTAGCCAGGTGTTGTGGTGGGCGCCTGTAGTCCAGCTACTTGGGAGCCTGAGGCAAGAGAATTGCTTAAGCCCAGGAGTTGGAGGTTGCTGTGAGCTGTGATGGGTGAGGGTGATAAAGTGAGACTCTCGCTCTTAAAAAAAAAAAAAAAGAAGAAGAAGCCCTTGGCAGGACTGGGTTTCTGCTACAGCTGGTGGTGCCGACTTTCTGGGAATGCGAAATGATGCCTAAGGTTTGGGTTCCTATTCTGGCCCATGACAGCTCTCAGAGCTTCTGGGGTGGCTAACAGGACCTCTCTCTCATTCCATCCCCCAAATTCAAGAACTAGGGTGAGATCTGACTGAAGCCTGTCAGGGTAAGAGTCTGTGGCCTTGGAAGTAGTACTGGGAAAAATAGTAGCATTACTATTCACAGGAGTTCAGTTCTGAGTCAAGGGCACTGGGGAAGGTCTGGGTAGGTGCTGAGGTGGTTCGAGTGGCTCTGACATCTCTCCTTGTTTGGCTTCTGCTAGGAAAGAGTAAGAAGGAGCTTGCTCATGGCCTGAGCATCCAGAGCCAACAGAACTAGGGCAGGAATGGAGGAAGAAACGTGTCCCAGGACCTTTTAGAGCAGCCTACCCAATAACAAACAAGTATGTGTTCAAATCTATGAGGCAACTTAGTTAAGACATCAAAGGATAGGAGCAGAGACTTTCCACAAGTGGTAAATAGATACCTGAGAAAAATTCAACCTTGGAATTAAAATAAAAAAGGTAGATAGAGGTGAAAGCAACCTTGAAGTACCACTTTATGCTTATTCATAATCAGCAAAGTATAAAAATTAATAATATGCTATGCTGGCAAGGTTGTGCTGTAAGTGGTCTATTTATACATTTTGGTGCAATTCTTTTAGAAATCAATGTGCTAGTGTAAAGCTGGAGCCAGAAATGTTCATAACCTTTGATATAATCATTCTAGTCATCCTAAAGTTGTAAACTTTTCAAAACCTTTCTTATAAAAATTTTCAAGCATATAGAACACTACAGTGAATTCCCATACACTAAAGGAATATTTTAATAGAAGAAAAAGCCATATGAGTAAGGATGTCCACAGTTAAAAATTAAAAAGAAATCCAAGTATGTAAAAGCAGAATATGTGACTAAGTTGTGTTTTATCTTCAGATAGACTAACAAAGCAAAGGACATGGCAAGTATGAAAATGGAATTGTATAAAATATGATCCAATGCTAAGTGAAAAATGAGAGATTAAACTGTATTTATAAGAGATGAGGATAGTGTAAAATTATATATGTGAGCAAAGGTTAAAGGAAATAGGCAAAAAATAATTTGGTGTGTTGGAGTGGGAGAAGATGAATTCATGTTTTTCTCTTTAATATTGTTGTTGTAATATTCTTACAATAAAAACAAATAGGCTCATGGCTATAATCCCAGCACTTTGAGAGGATTGCTTGAGGACCAGGAGTTCAAGACCAGCCTGGGGCAACATAGCAATACCTATCTCTGAAATAAATTAAGTAATTAAGTAATTAATAAGAGTGGGCGATTCTAGACACCGCCCCTGAATCAATCTGTGAGTGTGTATTTGTCAGGCAACTATTCCACGGGTTATTCATGTTAAGGGCTGCAGTAAGCAGGGACTGGGGATAGGCACAGGACTGGATTAGAGGGCAGGGCCTCTCGAAGACTCTCAGAATGTTGGAGCTACATGGAAACAATCTAACACCTTCATTTTGCAGTCAAGAGCCCTAAGTCTCAGGGGGGCTAAGTAACTTGCCCAGAATAACTCTGCAAAAGCCTGGCTATTCTACATCAAGGCAGGCATTTCCACACAGTTAACCAGCCAGCCTTAGATCAATCCTCTTGTCTTGGGGCATCTCTATATCCAGAAATCAGGTGCACATGTGTGGGGAGAAGGCAGCAATGCAGAGAACATTCCTCCAGGGCAAAGGCAGGGAGGCGGCCATCCCATGAGGGATTGCTCAGAGACACTGTTCTAGGATGTAAACTCTGTGCCGCCCTTGGTTGTCTCCACAGGACCCTGAATGCGCTCAGCCAGACTCGCCCTTCCCAGCAGCAAGTGGGACTGTCCAGAACTGTCCGACTTTATCCAACTGCTGCAGCCAGTGGCCAGCTGACTTCCAATGCCCTGCCCTCAGGACCAGGTCTTGAGCAGAGAGATGGCACCCAGCAGGGTCTGGACCACCTCTCATCTCCCTGGGGTAAGGATGCTCTGTCTCATGTCCTAGGAGAGCAGGGCATCTAAATCTCTGCTTCCCCTTCTGCTCTCACAGAGGGGCTGAGTTGTCACTTTGTGACCTCATTTTCCAACCAGTCAACAAACACTCATTGGGCACCTGCTTTGTGGTAGCTTCAGGGGCCCATATAAGGTGATCTGGACTTTGTCCTTATCGCAACCCTTGACTGTCCTATTTCTGCCCAATCTGTCCTCCCCTCTTGCCTTTGCTCCCTTCACATCTAGCCATGAACCTCAATTCCCTAGCCCCAGGCCTTCGACCTCATCCTTCCTGCAAACCCCACACCTCCTAGATCAACTCAACCCAACCAATTATTTCCTTAGCGTCTATAGCTGGGCCACTGCTTTCCACAGAAGAAACTGAGTAAATACCTCTGGACCACACCACAATACACTCTTTGTTGTTGCCCAGAAACCCTTCCCTGTGTGCCTGGACATTTTTTCCCTCCTTTCCTCAGCTTCTGGGTCTCCCCAGCTCTCCTGAGCTCCCTTTCATCAGCCCATGGCTGTACCCCTCACCTCCCAGAGAGCCCCTCAACCCATGAACACCACTCCCTTAGCTGAATCTTTACCTGAGCATTTAAAAAATCGAGGTGAAATTCACATAACACAAAATTAACCCTTTTAAAGTGTACACTTCATGGCTTGGTGCCTATAGCTCAGTGATTAGGGCACCAGCCACACACACCGGGGCTGGCAGATTGGAACCCAGCCCACACCTGCTAAACAATGACAACAAAAACAACAGAAATGGCCGGGCATTGTAGTGGGCATCTGTAGTCCCAGCTCCTCGGGAGGCAGACAAGAGAATCGCTCGCTTAAGCCCAAGAGTTTGAGGTTGCTACTATGACATCACTGCACTCTACTGAGGGTGACAAATGAGACTCTGTCTCAAAAAAAAGAAAGAAAGAAAGAAAATAAAGCGTACACTTCAGTGGTTTGAAAATGGTATATTCACAATTTTGTGCAACCATCACCACTATTTGATTCCACAAGATTTTCATCACTCCAAAAAGAAACCCTATATGCATTCACCAGTCACTGCCGAGTACCCCCCCCCTGCCCAGCCCCTGGCAACCACTGATCTCCTTTCAGCCTCTGTGGATTTGCATATCCTGGACATTCACAGAAGTGAAATATGACATGTCTGTTGTGTCTGGATTCTTTCACTTAGCATGTTTTTGAGGTTTATCTGTGTTGTAGCATGATTAGTCTTTTGTTTTTTCCTCTGGTTGATGACCCCCTTTTGTGCCTTTTTGAAGGGGAGGTGTCCCTCTTGTCTAAGGCATATCCCTCCCTTCTTTCCTGTTTCTTTTGGAATGCCAGGCATCACCCCCCCTTCTGTGTCTCTGACCTGTTCCTCTCAGCCCTTCCCCTTTAGCATCTGCACTTGCCTCAGCTCTGCCAGTCTCTCTCTCTCTCTCTCTCTCTCTCTCTCTCTCGTTTCTCTGCTTCCCCCGGCCTCCTCTCTATCTTCCCCCTTCACAGTCAAGCTTCTGGAGCACATGGTCTTCATATACTTTTCCCACTTCCTCCTCGCTCCTTCCTTCCTCAACCCTCTGCCTTCTAGCTTCCCTCGCCACTCTCCCCCTACTGAATTAATACCTTTCCTTTGCAATTCCACTGCTACCACCCTGATTAAATGAAGCAAACTCAGCTTGTGCTGCTGCCATGACCTCCCAGCTGATCACTCAGCCTCTTGGCCCACCCTCCACCCCACAACCAGAAGGACATCTTGTTGAAGATGGCTTCTGTGGCTTCTCTGCCTTCCACCAAATAATGTGCCTGATCCTTGTAGTATTCAGCCCCCATTGCCCCAGAATCTGACTCTAATCTTTCTCTGAGGCTTTATGTTCCTCCACTTCTCTTAGAAAACTCCCCTCTCTGGCAAATCTGGGCTGCGATCCATCCCCACCCCTGGGTTAAAAGCCCCGCTGCAGCATTGGTAACTGTGTGACTGGCACGACCCAAACTTCTCTGAGCCTGTTTCCTTAAGTGTAAAATGGAAATATGAGGTTGGACATATGAAAATTGCCCAAATTCTGCCATAGTAGCCTACAAAAATGGCAATTTCTAATGGTTCAACCTAAAGTAATACCCACTTAAGAGGGGTGAGTTAATGTGCATGAAGCATGAGCTTGGTGGCAGACACATCTGTGATGTGTATTACCTTCTCAAAGGTATCACCCTGTCCCACTCATGGGCTTTTGCGTTGAGTAGGTATTCAGCAAATGCCCCCAGGGTGGACAGTAGTCCATGGGCCTTTCTAACCAGGCTCTGGCAGTCATGGCTGTGCCTCTCAGCCCTGCCCCCTGGACCCAAGCCCTCTCTCTGCAGGGCTGAACCTCACAGAGAAAATCAAGAAGATCAAGATTGTCTTCACTCCCACCATCTGCAAGCAGACCTGTGCCCACGGGCACTGTGCCAATAGCTGTGAACGGGGAGACACCACCACCCTGTACAGCCAGGGTGGCCATGGGCATGACCCCAAGTCTGGCTTCCGCATATGTGAGTCCCTTGCCCCTGAGGTGGTTCCCGGTAGCCCTGGGGGGTGGGAGGCCAGAGGACCTGGACTGTCCAGGACTTAAGCCCCCAGCTCTTATGCTGTGGCCCCATGAGTTGTCCCAAATCACATGGAGAGCTGAGTCCTCACCCACCTCTGTTGCAGCCTTGCTGTGTGACTCTGGGGGCCTCCCTAACCTCTCTGAACTCAAGTCTCCTCAACAGCGGAGTGGGGGACTTCATCCTAACATCCTAATACCACTGCCCTGTCTCCCGGGGGGCAAGGGAGGGCATGAAAGGACTTTTTAGAAAGGCAGGAGCTAGTTATTATCTCCTTCTTCACTCCTGGGTTTCATGAACAGTCCTTGCATTTGGGGTTTTGGGCTACACAAGCCATCCAGATTTGGGGTCCTGCTGCCCCTATTTGTCTGTGTCACTGGCCAGCCACAGGGTGGGTACTGCTGTTTTCCCACCATTGGTTACCTTGAGGGTCGATGTTGCAGATTTCTGCCAGATCCCCTGCCTGAACGGAGGCCGCTGCATCGGCAGGGATGAATGCCAGTGCCCCACCAACTCCACAGGGAAGTTCTGCCACCTGCCTGTCCCGCAGCTGGACAGGGAGTCTCCAGGGAGGGGCTCCCACCGTGGGATCCTGCTGGAAGCCCCCCTGAAGCAGTCCACCTTCACATTGCCTCTCTCCAACCAGCTCGGTGAGTGCTGGTGCAGCCAGGACTGGGCGGAGTGCCAGGCTCATGGATGTGGTCAACGGTCACTGTTGCTGTGCTGGGTACAGGGCAGCTGTCTCCAGCCATGCCTTTACAATCAAGCCTCCCTGTCTCTGCTCACCCTCAGCATTCAGTTTCATTCCTTAACTTCTCTTTCCACTCCCCTCTGAATTCACCCACATATTTTTGCCCTTGTCCAGTGCTGGGGACCCTGGGGAACAAATAGCAGGAAGCCACAGCCCCGGACAATAAAGGAAGGATGGGTAGGAAAGAGAATATCAGAATAAAACATTTCATTTTCCCTGCCTTCCACAATTAGGTGCCAAATTAAGAAGACAAAGATTCAGAATTCTCCCGGCGGTCAGGGGATAGAGAGGCCGCTGGGCCCAGAGCTCTAGGGAGGCAGGGGAGGGTAAGGACTGCAGTCAGGTCCTAAACAATGGATAGCATGTGGGTGAGCAGAGGGTCTGGTATGGGCAAAGGCAAGGAGGGGACACCACGAGGGTGAGTGAGCTGGAGCTTGAGTCATCCGGGGTCATGGTGAGAAGAGTCTGGAGCTTGATAATGAGGGTTCTTCAGTGAAGAAGTTTGCCTGTCTTCCCATCTTCACAGGGGAGTTGTTCTGGGGTCCAAGTAGGGAGCAAAGAAATGGAGAGAGACTTTTGGGGAGACAGAACAGTGGCCCCCCGGCCAGGGCGAGTGGGTGCTCCTCAGAGGTGGGAAGGTGAAGGTGGGGCCCTGCTGCCCTGCTCTGACCCCAGCCCCTGTGCCCAGCCTCCGTGAACCCCTCCCTGGTGAAGGTGCACATTCACCACCCGCCCGAGGCCTCCGTGCAGATCCACCAGGTGGCACGGGTGCGGGGTGAGGCGGAGGAGGCCCTGGAGGAGAACAGCGTGGAGACCAGACCCCCGCCCCGGCTCCCTGCCAGCCTGGGCCACAGCTTCTGGAACAGCAACAGCATCCCTACTTGGTCTGGAGAACCCCCTCGGCCACTGCCCCCCACAGCACCCAGGACTCGGAGGCTACTGGGCCGCTGTTACCTGGGTGCTGTGAATGGACAGGTGAGAAAATAGCTCCTGCCTCAGTCCTGGAGGCTTCTACAACAGCCATTGCCCCCACTATGCCCTTCTCCTGCTCTCTCTCCTCCTTGTTCCTATGGAATATGAGTGTCTGCGGTCTCCTGTCCCCAGGTGGGAAAACCCAGGGCATAACATTGCCTGATTATGGAGAGACTGGGCCTCCTACTAGGCATGTGAAGAGAACCCAGGGAAGATCCCCTCTGGGGGAGCTATCAGCAGCATCCTCCGGTGAAGACAGCCTAGAGTTTGGTCCCAGTAAATCCTGGACTCTCGGAGAGCTAAGCCTAGACTCTCCCAGCGCATAGACATTAGGGCCATTAGGATCTGGCAAGAAGGAGCCTGGTATCCAGTTGAGACTGAGGTCAAGAGAAATGGATTTAACAGATGGAAGTTATAACCCAAAGCTCTAGTGGTACAAAGATGAGAGGCTCTCCAGCTCCCTAAAGGCATCTACAGTCCACATGGGAAGCCACGTGAGCTGCTGTGAGGCCAGGCACCCAAGAATGAAGGTTACACCAGACCTAGCATGATTTTTCTTGGGAATGCAGTTTGGTGTTTTCAGGGAAACTGAAAGAAGTGTGGTAGCTAAGGAATAAGGACCCCCAAGTTCCCAGATTCTCCCTGGGCTCTCGGCTTGTGGTGTCCCTGAGCTGAGGCTCTGCGCACAGGGAGGGCCCACTGGAGGTGACCTTGGAGTCCCACAGAAGAAGCCTGTCCTCGGGGACCCTCTGCCTGTAGGCTGGGTCTGTGGAGGCTGGTGGTTTGCAGACTAGCACAGTGCGGCTCTTTGAGTCTGGGGTGGTCCCCCTGCAAACACAAGGTAGAGTCAGGTAGAGTGGGCTGTAGATTTCTCTACTCCTTCTAGGACATTGGCTGACTCCCTTCTCTCCCTTGGGTTGGGCATCCTCTGGAAGAATGTGGGGAATGAGCTCAGTGTCCCAGGCTTTCCTGGGTCATCTGTGTACAGTAGGGAAGAAGAGGGAGGGTCACAGGCAGTCATGGCCTCTTTTCCAGTGTGCCAACCCTCTGCTGGAGCTGACTGCCCAAGAGGACTGCTGTGGCAGTGTGGGAGCCTTCTGGGGGGTGACCTCATGTGTCCCATGCCCACCCAGACCAGGTGAGTGTTGGGTGATCATGGGGGAAGCTCTTCTTCTGCCACCAAGGTTTCCCTTCAGTGTTTCAGAGACCAGGCAGCTAGGACAGGCTGGTACTCTGTGCAGACTTCCCAGGTCTGTCTTAAAGGGTTTCTGGCTGCCACCCCAGGCTCCTGGCAGCTCAGTGGCTCACCCCTCTGCTGGTGCAGCCCGCCCCTCCCCATCTGATCACTTGTGAAGGGTGCTCCCTCTTGCTGTGGTTCATGCTCGGATTTTGGAGATCCCATCCTGTGTTCCCATATACACCCCTGCCCTGGTGCCAAGGGCCCGGAGGTCTTGATTTGGTGACTCAGTGTTTCCCTCATTCTCTCCCTGGCGGGGCCCCCAGGCCTCCTCCTACCTCTTCACCTCCTGTTCTGGCCTCTCTGTCTTTGAATCAGGGGTGAGTGTCTGTCCCAGAATATCTTTAGCTTTGGGGTGTGGGAACCCCAGTTTCTTACCCTCTTTTGGTTGGTGAGGAAAAAGTAACATACATTAATTCACTTTTTCATTCATTCAGCAAATACTCAGCATGTGTGCCAAGCACTGAGGATTCAGGAGTGAGCAAAATGCCCGTTCTCATAGGTCTTGTTCTTGAGGTTGGGAGGAGGGTAACCAGGTGCTTGTGCCTGAGCATGGCTCTACTGCTCAGTCTGGATTCCCCTCCACGCCTCATTCCTGGCCTGGGCCTGGTGTGTATTTCTCTTGCCTGACAATAGTTGGCTTGATGAGTTGGCTTTGGTAATGGTGGTGGTGGGGAGCTGGACAGGAGCCCCAAGGTGGGCGGGGCAGGGCTATTCTCAATATCAGACTCAGCTGTGGGGCAGTGATGATATTTTCCAAAATACAAATAAGTGTAGATGATTCCACAGTATAATAGGAGTTTTGGTGAAACAGCTAAGGGTAGTAATCAGCTTCCAGGCTTGAGTGGCCAGGACATACCAAGTACCAGTCCCAGTTCTATCTCTGTCTCCCGACCTGTGAAGTGAGGACCATGATAGTGTCAGCCTCAGAGGGCTGCTGTGGAGACCAAATGAGACAATGCATGCTCTTAGCATTACTTTGGCCAACTGTAGCTATGACCATTATCATCACTGTTATTATTAGAAAGGGCCCCTGAAGAAAGGGAAAAGCGAACGCCCCACCTGGGGGAGTGCATTGAACTTCTCAGTCTCCCCTGCAGGCCAGAGATGTTTTCGCTGCTTTTCTTCCTTCCCTGTTTCCTTTCTCTGTCCTGTCAGGCTGACCCTTGAGACATCTGTATCCCACATTCAATTCAGTCAACAAATATTTATACTGGCCAAGCCCCCATCTGAAGTGCCCATAGTGTGCAGGCCCTGGACAGACAATGGAGAATGAGGTAAAAACAGTGCCTCCCCTCTCCAAGCTTACAGTCTACTGGGGGCACACAGACAGCTGGTGGGCCTCCAAATAGAGAGGTTAGCAGAGTGACATGTTAAGTGCTGAGTGCTGTGGGAACAGGGACAGCAGAACCGGGCCACTTATAAGTCCAGTAGCACCTTTGTGAAAACTGCAAAAGCTGCCCCTTCCATTTGTTCAGAACCCTCTTCATAAATATGCAAATGTAGGATGCCAGTGATTCCTTTCCATGTGGTACTTTTGTCAGCGCACACTTACGCAGCAGGGGACGGGGCCCTAGCTCAAGCTGGTGGATCAGAGAAAAATCCTTAGGGAAGGTGACATCTCGAATAAGACTTGAAGAATCATTAGGGGTAAGACAGTCAAAGAGGTGGAAAGTTTAACAATTCAGGGAATTACATATGGAGTGAGACCAAGAGAGTGAACCCCATTCTCTGGAGCCCTGGCTCTCCTGCAGGAAAGCAGGCATGCCAAAGTGTTAGGTGGAGTCAGGGCTTCCAAGCCCCTGTCTGGGCAGGTTCTGGTTCCCAAGAGCTGTCTCATTTAGGTAGGTGGGTGGGGTCTCTCCTTTCCCATCAGCTCTCTGAGAGGCATCCAGTACCTGGTGCTGCTGACCCAAGTGCTGACCTTCCTGGTGACCTCCTGACCCAGTAGGGCTGTCCTGGGAGGGAGCTGACTTCTCTGGGTAGGAGCAGCGAGGTTTCATCCACGTGGCAATTCAAAAGTAGCCTTAGAATTTTCTCCTCCTTGTCTTGAGGCCCAGAAGCTGTCATAGTGTTGCCTCTGAAGTCTGAGAAACAATGAAGGGGAAGAATTAGCTCAGCTGCCAACAGCTGTGGGTGGCAAAGGAACGGAGTGGAGCAATGCCGCTGAGAAAGGGCTCGGCAAGGGGTCTCCCTAGGCTCCTGCTTCATTGCTGGGTTCAACTTCCTGTCTTCCTCACACCTAAGGTCTGGGCCTCTCTTAGAACCTTCCCTCTGGAAAAGGCTTCAGGGTCTAAGGGGTCTGAGGTTCAGCCAGTAAGCATGATCCTGCGCCCTGAGATGCAGCCCTCTGGATGTGGGGGACAGCATTAGGGTCCTTGGAGTCAACACCTCCTCTTCAGTTCACTAGGTCAACTTGACAGTCATGTTAGTGGCCAGAGACCTATCAGGTGACATTAGTGGGAATGAAAATGAAGCCACTCTAGGTTCTATTTAAATGTAATATCCAGTACTTACAGGATTTAAGCAGAGAATGGGAGCACAGGGCCCTGCCTGTCCAGGGCACCAAAGCCCATCAGGGATGCGGAGATACAGGCTATAAGGTCCATGCCAGGGATGGCTGCTGTCATTGGAGGATCCTGGGCTCATCCCCCTTAGCCAGGGCTGACATGCACTGCAGCCATGAACCCAGATCTCAATCAGTTTGGGGTATGGAGAGCCCTCACTCAGAATGGAGGGAACAAGAGAAAGGGCCAGTGGGTGCCTGTGCACCCACTCCTGGTCCCACCTGTGTGCCAGCCTTACTGGCTCAGCCTACATGACAGCCAAGGACCCTGCTCCCCACAGGGCCCAGAGCCAAGTGGTGGTGGATATGGTAGCAGATCTCCATGGGTCAGGTGGCCCCACATGCACACGTGGGTGTAGAACATTAACTGTACCCTTGCACACACATATCCATGGCTCAGCCCTTGTCCCTACTCCTCCCTCACCCTGCTCAGCACATCTCAGCAAGCTGGGCACCAGGGTACAGACCCCAGAATGTCAAGCATTCCAGGCGCTGAGCAAGAAATAACAAAGACCAGGGGAACATAAACATTTAAAACACATGAAGTGCAGCTGGGCACTGTATAGAGAAAGGGCAAGATGCTGGAATCTTGCTTGTGTTGACAGGGTGCCAGGCACCCCGCATGCCGGGGCCTTGGGCGAGGGTGGGGTGCCTCTCAGAGTAAGTGGGACAAGCAAGCACCTGCATGGGAGACAGAGGTGGAAAAGGCTTGGGCTTGGGGGTGGCTGGCAGGACAGGCAGCACTTCTGGCTTCTAGAACACCCTCGCCTCCCCTGACTTTGCCTCTCTGAGCCCCTGTTTATCCTCTGATAATAAAATAGGGTTATGCCTCTTGGGGAAGGCTCTGTCTTCTCCAACAAGGTGATGGGAGTGACAGAGTGAATTGCCTGTGAGCATGTGACTACATGGCTTTCTTTCCCTTAATCACCTTTTGGCTTTTGAGGCTCTGTGTTGGACTGTTAAAGAATGAAGAATGCTGCTTAAAGTCTCAGTTGCATGGCACAGACAAATCCTTTTTCTTCCAGAAGATTCTACAGAGCCCCCTTCCATAGAGAGGTGGCTCAGAGAGTCAGCCTAGGCTATGGGTCCCCTCTCCTCCCTTCACTCTGAGTGAGGGACACAGTTATGTGCCCTGCTGACCTGCCAGGACTTAGCCTGAGCCATGTCTTCCTGACCCCTTGGGATTTAGCAAAGGTTGTAACTCAGAGCCTCTTCAGTTCCCCTGCCAGAATCTGGAGAACACACAGCTTTCAAAAGCTTTGATTGAGGCCACATTTTTGAGTTTGCATCTGAGAAAGACAGACATCTGGGTTGACTGGAAAGTTGGCTGCTGCCCCATCTGGCTTGGCATTGGCTGTGTCAACCCCAAGGCCCCTTTGCTGGGACAGGCGGGCTGGCACAGGGCTCGGGGCCCACAGTGGTGGGCTCCAGCTATTTGCCACAAGATCATCTTTCCATCTGCCTGGTATGGGGGTGAGTTCACCTCAGAACCCAGGGCCCCCGTATCTCTAGGGGGAGCCAGTTTTCTTGCTTTCCTTCTTCAAGGAATTCTGTATCTTTCTCTCTTATATCAAGAATAACTGCCAGTTACTAAACTTCTACACTATGCTGGACCTTTCACCTGTATAACCTCTTCTAGTATGTACAACTGTCTACAAGCTAAGGTGCTTTTTTTTTTTTTTTTTGTAGAGACAGAGTCTCACTTTATTGCCCTCAGTAGAATGCCGTGGCATCACACAGCTCACAGCAGCCTCCAACTCCTTGGCTTAGGCGATTCTCTTGCCTCAGCCTCCCAGGTAGCTGGACTGCAGGTGCCCGCCACAGCTCCTGACTATTGTTTGTTGCAGTTTGGCTGGGGCCAGGTTTGAATCCGCCACCCTCAGTATATGGGGCTGATCCACTACTCACTGAGCCATGGGTGCCACCCCAAGCTAAGGTGCCTCATCCTGTTTGATGGATGAGGAAAATGAAGCTCAGAGAGGCTGAGGAACTTGTCCAAGGTCACACAGCTCAGACAAGTGGAGCCAGGATTCAAACTACAGTGTGTTTGATTCTTAGCTGCCCGAGATCCTCCTAACCATTCTGGGGAGACCTGAATCTGCCTGAAGGAGGCAAAGATTAGGATAAATTGTGTAGCCAAGAGAATGCATACTAGGATTATACCATTTCATGAGTTACTCATGCATGATAAACAGTGTATGTGAAGAAGACAGGCATTGAATAGACAGGCAGGTTAGCAATGCATTGCGCAGGCCTACAAGTCAAGAGAAGTGATGAAAGAATTGCCCTAGGGAGAAGGGTGTATACTCATTCCATTTGCTTCTGGGGAGAAAAAGCCAATGTGTGATGTTTCGGGTAAGCAACACTCAACTTCAACTGAGCACAAAGGACCACTTATTAAAAACTGCAGATGCCCAGCAATAAAATGGGTAATGCCTAGAAGTGCTGGGCTCCCAATAACAAGGAGTGTGCCTACCAAGAACAGGGTTTTCAAAGGATGTGGGGAATGAAATTAGTTTTTGAGGGAACAGAGGTTTATACATAAATGTTAGAAAATTTATTTGAAACCCTCAACAGAAAGAAAGATTTGCCCTGATTTGTCCTGAGCTTGGCCATGAGACATGTTACAGATACAGATCTGTGGTGCCAGCCCCCAGGGAGAGTGTGGACATGAGGGATGTTTGGAGCAGATAACCTTAGATTAGGTCACAGCGGCAATGTCATTAACAGTGTCGTTGTCATTAGCAACCAGTTATTCAGAGCACTCACAAGCGTCATGCACCACACTTGATCCTCCTCTCGTTGCATCCTAACAATATTTCTAGGTGTTGGGTGCTGTTATCTCTATTTTACAAAGAGTTAAGTGGTCCTGAAACCCCAGGTCTACCTGACTGCAGACCCCCGTTTCTGCTGCCCTGTAATTTGCCTTCCTGCACTGCTTCTCGTGAACTTGGCTCCAGCATTTGCTAAGCCAGAGGACCCCGGCTTGGGGAACAGCTGTGCTGGGGTGGGGCTCCTGTTCTCTGGACTCTTGGGGAGATGCCCAGTCCCCTACCCTAAAGAAATGCAATTTTCAGAATTCCAGTTGTCAGCCTGAAAGGGCAGTGTCTCTTTGGCTCAAAGATGTTCTGAGAGCTTCTTCCAAGGGACTTGGAGCCTCCTGGGGATTGTGCCACAGGCTTAAGTTAGCAGCCTCCCTACCCCAACTCCAACTGACACGTGGCACCTGCAGGGCTCAGGAAGTGCTGGGGTGGAGGTGACTGAGTGGCACTGTTTGAGCCACAGATCTAAGCAGAGCCCTCTCTACCTCACAGTTTATAATGGCTTTAGTTCTATCCTGCTCTGGGGCAGCAGTCAGATGCCCTCTTTGGGTGAAATGTCCATTAGCACTAAGGAACCCACTGGCACATCACCTAGTAGGAAAATTTGAATAATGGACATTGTGACAATTACTCCAAATGTGGCAAGTAGCATGGGATTTTACATGCTGATTTAATGTTTACAATAATAACCCCATGAGCAAAGACTTGTCATCCCCACTTTACAGATAAGAAAATAGCTCAGAGAAGTTGAGTAACTTGCCCAAATTCATCCAGCTAGTGAGGGCCAGCATGCTGTCCTTGAGGCTGGAAGGAAGGGAGTGGGGGAAGAATCCCTAGAGGGAGGGAGGGATGGAGGGAAGGAAGGAAAAGAAGGGAGGGCGGAAAGAAGGAAGGGAGGGAGATAGGGAGGGAGGGAAGAAGGAAGGAAGAAAGGAAGGGGGGAGGGAGGGAAGGAGGGAGGAGGGAAGGAAGGAAGGAAGGAAGGAAGGAAGGAAGGAGGGAAGGAAGGACGGACCAGGCCAAGCCTCATACTAGGTTCAGTCTGACATTCATTGTTTCAGCAAAGCTAAGCCACCAGAGCCCCATGAACTGAGTTTCTGTCTCCACTTCTACAAATGAATAAATTCAGGTTGAAAGAGGTTAAGAAATGTGCCCAGGTCACACGAGTGGTCAGAGTGGAGCCAGGAATTAGATGTGGGTCTGGCTGCAACAGCCCCCACACCTGTCCACTGGAGGAGTGGAACTTTCTCCCCAACTTATCTGCCTGAGGTCTGCAAGTCAGAGGGGCCAGGGCTCCAGCCTGCTCCCATGGCCGTTGCATTGAGTTCAGCTTTACAGGGCATGTGTCAGTTTCCTAGGGACAGAAGGTGTGCAGAGGGGACCCTCCACATCTTCCTGCTGCAGGCACCTGTCATCACAGGCTGAGATCAGCATGGCTTATAAATAGCCCTGTGGCCAGACACATGTCTTTACCATCTCCTCCCAGCTCTGCTCATGGAGTCAGGACCAAAACCACCTCTAGAAATTAGTTTGGGGCGGCCCCTTGTAGCTCAGTGGGTAGGGTGCCAGCCATGTACACCAAGGCTGGCGGTTTCAAACCTGGCCTGGCCAGCTAAAGCAACAATGACAACTACAACAAACAAATAGCCAGTCATTGTAGTGGGCACCTATAGTCCCAGCTATTTGGGAGGCTGGGACAAGAGAATTGCCTCAGCCCAAGAGTTGGAGGTTGCTGTGAGCTGTGATGTCACAGCACTCAACCCTGGGCAACAGCTTGAGACTCTGTCTCAAAAAAAAAAAATAAAAATAAAAAAAGAAATTAGTTTGTCTTTGCTAAAGCTTCCTTGGGAATTAGCCGGAAAGGCAGGCTGCAGCCAGGGCGGCCTCTGCTTTCCCCCATCTGTGAGCAACCGAGGCAGTGGATAGACAGGGCTGAGTTCCGGGCCAGAGTCCACGTGCCTCCAGTGTGCATACCAGCAAAGTCACCCCTTGGCAGCTGCTCTGGCTTTCTCAGGTCTGTCCCAACAGCAAGGGCAATGCAGCTGTCTCCTTGAAGCATCCACGAGGGCCACAGCTTAGCCATTCTTCTTCTCCAAATCACACAAATTCTCTTCTCTCTACCCTTCTACCCCTTGTTATTTCCTTGATCTGGGGAAGGGGCCATGAGGGGCAGGACAGCTTCTTCATGATTTCCTTTGTCAGTTCCACATGGCACTTTGGTTCTCTTATCAAGCATCTGATTAGGTCTTCTGCCCTTCTGAGTGTCCTGACATCTTATTTCTGTTCTCTCTCTGATCTCTTATAAAGCAAAACAGAACAGGGCAGGAGAGGAGGTACCCTAGAAAGGGTGACAGGCTCCCTGCTGGGCAGGCAGTGGAGAGAAGGGTTCAGAATTTCTCCACTGGAGCCAGACTGCCTGAATTTGTAACCCCAGCTCTATCCTCCAGCTGGGTTTGTCTCCTGGCCTCTCTATGCCTCAGTTTGCTCATCCATCCAGTGGGGGATCATATTAGTAAGTACCTTCAAGCGATTAAATAAGGTAATACATGTAAAACCTTTATAACAGGGCCTGGCCCATAATTTGTTCCCACTTTGACCGAGTGCCCACACTGCTCTAGGTGCCATGCTTGGCACTAGAGACATAGCAATAGTGGAGAAACAAGGTCCCCATCCTTGCGTAGCTTGCATTGAAGTGGGGAAATGGACAAACAGGCAGTCACAATATACCATGGGAAGTACCATGACTCACGTGGGCCGACATGAAGTGGGGCACATGCGGGGGACACCTGGTGTGGGTGAGTGACAGGGTCAGCGACAGATGTCACCTGCCTTCCCACTGTAAATCACAACTCACTGGCTACTGAGTCCTCACCCTGAGCCACATGACCATCTACACTTCTGCTTTCTTTCTCCCAAGGAGACTGAAGCTGACTTTTCTGGATTGAACACTGTACTTGCTCTTACAGAAGCTGGGATCTAGCTCTGATAGGGCACTGGGGGGCCTGGTTTGGGGGTGTTCACAAAAATGAGAGCTTCACTTGAGACAGTGGCTTGGCATTTCCTGCCTTCACATTCAAGCCAGCAAGAGGACAGAGTCCCCTTACCAAGAGGGAAACCACTTTATAGAAAAAGTCTATTAGTTTCCAGACTAAAGAATGAACCCAAGTCCTCTCAGCTCAACACACTCCGGAGTTCTCTCAGTTTCCTGCAGGTCCCAGCAGGTGCAGGGTCCACTCTTGCTCCTGTTCCAATCCAAACTCTCAGCCACTTTTCTCCTGATCATTAAAGAAGCAAGGACCTTTTGCCTAACTTCTCCCTCTTGAAATTTGGAGAGGCAATGCTGCCCTGGTCTGTCTCTCTCTGTCTCTTTGTCTCTCTTTCTCTCCTCTCTGTCGCTCTCTCCTCTCTCTGTCTCTCTCTCTCTCTCAGCAGTGAAAAGTATTGGGAAGCATATGGCCTTCATGGTCAGAGGCCTGGATTCAACCCTGATTCAACTCCAGCCAACTTTCTCACCTGGGCAAGTTATTTAACCTCTTTGAGCCTTGCTTTCCTGACCTTCCTTACAGAGTTATTGTGAGAAACAGATGGGACAATATGCGCCCTTGGCCTTGCAAAAGTGTCATATTAACATTAATTTGGCATCATTTCACAGCCCTCTGGCAAGAGCCTTGCAATACCCTTTCCCACCTTCTGCTCTTTTTTTTTGAGACGGAGCCTCAAGCTATCCCCCTGGGTAGAGTGCCATGGCATCACAGCTCATAGCAACCTCCAACTCCTGGGCTCAAGCGAGTCTCCTGCCTCTGCCTCCCAAGTAGCTGGGACCACAGGCGCCCG
>CAUYQV010168511.1:0-14238 GCA_963574575.1 Galagoides demidoff
GGTACAGTGTGGGGTTTTCACATGCAATCCGAAATACTTCCATCAAACTGATCAACACAGCCTTCATGTCATTTTCTCAGTTATTGTTTTAAAACGTTCTGATTCTACTCTTAGAGAGTTTCACTTGTACCCCTGTACGATAAACCTCAAACATGGTGGAGGGAGGGGGATTGGAGGGATTAGATTTTAAATCGAATGGTTCTTAACCTTCCTAATGCCGCGATGTATTTTCACTGTTACAAAGGGGTCGCGACCCACAGGTTGAGAACCAGGAAAGATCAATGTGCCTTTTCTACTCTCCACTCAGGAAGGAGTCACACACCAGGAAAATACGTTTCATATTTTGCCTATCTCTGAAGTTGGTGCTTCAACCACGTCCGGACAGTTCCCTTCAGAGGAATTACCTTCAAGCACCAAGTGTTCCCCTGACGTCTTTCAGTCCAGCTGCCTTTACCATTCTGTGTCCCCTGCCCAGATGTCCATCTCCCTCCACCAGGCTAGAAACCGCTGCAGTAAGGTCTAGTCATGCTCAGGTATTTCTTCTCCCAATATCTAGCATGGTAGACTCTTTAACAATTGGTTATTAAGTAAACAGGATGACGACACTATAAAGGGCCACCACTTTGCTTATTAAGTGTATGGCTAAAGCAAAGGAGACTAGCTCTTTTCTGCAACTGAAAACGGTATCATAAGCTGAGTGTATCTAGAGTGGAAACTTCATCAGAAGTCATGTGTAGTTCAGAGAGAGAGCTAGACTGCTGACAGGCTGGCTAAGTAACCTAGCTACCTAGCTAACCGTACTGTACTGAGTAGTCACCATATTCTTCCTGCCAAGCTAAGTGCTATATATTAAAGATCAATTAATCCTCACAATAACCATTTAGGGTGAATATTTTCATATTAACTCCACTTCACCTGAGGAAGCTTAGACTGAGGGAGGGTAGGTAATGGTCCCCAGGACTGGCAAGGGAGGATGCCGGGTGTAGGGATGGTGGTATCTGGCATCAGCTCATGAGAACCAATAATATTCTCATATTTTCTCAATTGTGTATGCAATGATTTCACTTTGGTAGCTTGAAATGGGCTGTGGCAAGAGTCTTTGTATCATGAAAATCAGCAAACGGTACATATTAGAGATTATTATTATTATTATTTTTTGTGAGCCAATTCTTATCAGCATGTCCACTGCCTAGAGCTGTCTGTTTCCAAAGTCTCCATGCTAAGGAGCCACTATTCCCTACATACTTAATAAATAATAATACACAAACTCGGCAATAGCTATGTCATGAAATCAGAACAGTATTATGAGAGCAGATGGAAAGACAGGTATGTGGGGAGGCTAGGAAAATGGACATTGCACAGTAAGATTATCAGGAAGTCCCCAGAACACAGGACAAAGATGGCATCTGGAAGACCCAAGTCACCAGAAAGCTATGTTCTCATCAAGTAGAAGGAATTAGTTTATTAATCTTCACCGCAGGTTGGAACAGATAACCTCAAGATCAGCCAGCGTCCCTGATCTTTGTGGTCTTTTGATACGTGAGAAGAAGAGTAAATACCAGCATTCTGGTAGATAGGAAGGTGTACACCTAATTGTAATGACATTTAAATCAGCTCCAATACACCTGGTCACCAGTTTGCTATTTTTCTTTTCTTTGAGACAGGATCTTACTCTGTCGCCCAGCCTCCAACTCCTTAGGCTCAAGCTATCCTTCTGCCTCAGCCTCCCAAGTTAGCTGGGAGACTATAGGTGCACACCACCATACCCAGCTAATTCTTTTATTACCATTTTTGGGGGAGGTGTGTGGAGCAATCCTCCACCTTGGCCTCTCAAAGTTCTGGGATTGCAGGTGTGAGCCACCATACCTGGACTAACGTTTGATAGCTCTTAAATGGACAGAAGAAACTGCATACACAGAGACCCCAGCAGGCTCTCTGGGAGGGATTTAACTTGCTTCCTTTATTGGCGACAGAAGTGAAGTGAAAAGTAAGAAAGGAAAGGTGAAGAGAGAAAGGAGGTGTGTGTATGTGATGGTAGAAAGTGGGTGCTCAGTAAATGCCCAGTGAGGGGATGAAAAAAAGTAATGAAGGAAGGAGGATGCACTCACATTTTAATTTCTTCTCAAATCATCTAATGTCTAGATCTCTAACATCAAAACCCATCTAAGGCAGAACCTGGCTTGGTGGGGACAGACAGCCCTGGCATTGCACAGCAGGGCGAGCAAACCAAAGGACACGAGCGTCTGACTAACAAAGCGTCTGGCTGAGAAAGCCAGGGCTGCTTTGCAATTTTGGATAGAATGTTTCTAAGACATGGGTGATAGACTCGGAGCAGGCACGTACCAGTAACGTGATAAGGAGATAAGTCCTCAATGGCAGGGAAAAGAAAAAGGGAACAGAGGAAGAAACAGCCGGTTTCAGGGGGGTTCTCGAGCCCTGCTTCACTTTGGACAGCCCTGCATTCGCCATCCCCGCAGACAGACCAGCCTTACAAAGGATGGGTGGGAAGCCTCAGCAGATAAAGTGCAAGCAATTCTTTAAGCCATAAAACCCTAAGACAAGCCTCAGATGCTGATTTGTATGGCACTCCCTAGAGTCTAGCTTGCTATAAAACACCATCCCAAGGTGTCTCTAGCTGTGGACTTCCATTTTAAGATTCATAACTCCACACTGGCTTAATAGAAATCAATAGAGCCAGGAATCCTATATTCTTTATAATTAGTGAGAAATGCCAGTCTTCATCACAATCCAGGGCGAGAGCAGTTTCATCATGTGCTCAGACACTTCTCCACACACCAGCTAAGGGAGACAAACACCGCCATTTATTCCTCGTTGGGCAGGGAAGCTGAATTATAAGGGCAATGGAGGTGCAGGGGCTGAGGAGTACAGACGCAGGGGATGGGAACAGAAGGGGAAACAGAGGCATCCTCAGTTCCGGAGGACGCTCCCCAGAGATACTCTGCAGCATGCCTGGTTGATCCCGCTTACTAATGGACAGTTTCAGACTACAGAGTCTTCACAGGCCTTAAATGTGTGCCTCTGTGCCTGCCATAAGTCCCTGGCAAAAAGCACGGGTGTCAGAACTGTTTGTCGAATCTGGCTCTGGACAGGGTTTTGTAGATGGCCCATGTCTTTAGCTTAGGCCTGTGAGAAAGTAGACTCAGCTGGTGATTCACATGCAGGCCAAGTATCCACAGCTGAGGGGCTGCAAAGGGAGCAGGACCGAACTCAGGGAGAAATGAATTGCAAAAGGCCTCAGCTGACCCAGGAGGAGTTCTGGCGCTGGGGTGGTCCTGCAGTGTGGTCCCACCTTGACTGAGGTAGGCCTTTGCATACCCATGGATGTGGAGAAGGCTCTCCATGTGAAAGCTAGGTCCAGAACCAACCAAGAGCCATCAGCTCCCTGCAGGCCCAGGAGCAGAAGAAATAGGTGAGTCAGTCCTGAAGGCACAGGATAGCCCCGCAGGTAAGAGGGGTCAGAGGTATCACTCATACACAAAACTATTAACATGCTTTGTATAATTTCCAGTGGTGTCAATGCCTATAGTTACTCTTCAAGTAACCATCGTCCTGTACCTTCTTTGTAGGAAGTCCCGCCCCCTCCAAAATGAAATATGGCGAGTGGACTCGTTTGCTATTTATATCCCAGAAAGAACTTTGCCTCCTCCCCATCCCAACCACCACTGCCCTCTTGGGAATAGTGTCTGGTGGAACAAACATGCAGAATGCAGATAAAAACACATCCTACCTGCAAGGCTGATTCCTGGACCACCTTCCTCATGGCCAAGGTTTCTATGGAAACCCCCATTCAAGCTATTCTGTCCCTTAGAAATGACATCAACCTACTGAAATCTAGGTCTACCCATGAAATTAGACCAGGCATACTTTATGAACCCATAGCACTTCACTTAATGATTCCCAGTTCTATATGTTAAATGTGTATGAAACAACCCTGCTTATACTGGAGCAGTCTGGTACATCTCTTCTATCAAACATGAAGTAAAGGTCTATTATTTCCTGTGCTCCTTGTTTAGAGGGCCAGAGGAATTAGGGTGCAGAAACACAGTGGGAGAAACACAGTAATTTAACTGACAGGAGGCTGTCGGCTACTAATAAATCCAAGGGCTATTTCCCAACTGTACTATGAGCTCCCTAGAGATACCCAATGTATCTCACTGGTCCTGACATCGCCCAGACCCCCTCGTAGAGGCTGCTGCTCATGTTGGGCTCTCAGGACTGAAAATGTGATAAAAATTCTGACCTCCTGCCTGGATAACAAAACACTTTAGAATCCTCCAGGAAGTATTGAATTCCTTGGGAAAAGGACATATTTGGTCGGTTTGATATATTATGCCATACTGATGTTGGGCTTTTCTAGTTAAGACGAGGTTCTTCATTCCAGCATTCAGGGACTCAGTCAGGTGTTCAAACTCCCCTTGCTCATCTCACTTTAGCAAATTACCTTCTTTGAAGTCCATTTCCCCACATTTGCTGGTGTCCTTAACATCTTCCTGTGCCCGAGTCCTAAGCCAAATCAAATGTTCCTTTCGAATAAGAATCTATTTTATTCATTCATAATTATTTATATATTTTAACCCCAAAGGCAAGAATACACATTAAGTACTTAGTATATGTTTGCTCAACGGATTTTGTGGAGAGTTTTTGAAGTAGATGAAAGCCAAAAGATCATTCAACAAGAAAGCAAGACAGACAGAGACCTGGGGGGGTGGGGGGGGTGGATATTGCAAAAATGCCAAATGGGAAACTTGACATATTCAAAATCCGTCATTTTGAGTCTGAGACTTCCAGAAGCCAATAGGAAAAGGAAAGCAGGAATTGTTTTAGTCCCTATTAAAAAGAAGAAAGGAGAACAGGCCTATGTCCCGTGAAATTCTGAAAGATACCTCTCAAGGGGGTCGATAAGGAGGGCTGCAATTATCATTTCACAAAAAAAGAAGTTGGAAATAGGATATGTTGTTTCATCCGGGGTCTTTCCATAAATGGTGATGGCCAAGTCCTTTGTTTTCACTAATGTACTGCAAACCAACAGCTACTAGATAAAGAAATATTATTTGTGTCTTGATGTCCACTCAGATTTAAACAAAAGGTTTGTTCTTCAAGAATACTTTCCAAATTATCTTTAGGTTTTGAAACCTATCCTTTCTTCCAGGCTGGCATCAGAACTCATGCCTGGCCTCCGTGAAGGCTCCCTTCGTTGGGCTGACTTTCCCACTCTGCACTGATGGGATGGGACATATACGGAGCTTACCATTCTGGTTTAAAGGTAGTAAGTATGCTTTTTCCTTCAACAAGATGGTGTGGTAGATTAAAGACAGCTATAATTTCTTTTGCTATTTCTCCTACTGAGAGGAGGAGTACAATTACTCTCCCTTTGAAATGGGCTGCCCTTAGTGACTTGCTTGTTTAATAAAATACAGTGGCAGAAACGTCATGCCAATTCCAGGCTTTTCCTCTCAGACAAATGGAAAGTTCTTCCTTGCTCTCTTTTGGTTACTGTTGTAAGAATCCTATGCCAATGTATTTCAACATTGTTTTATCTCATGGCACACTTGAACCTATAGTTAAACTTCTGTAGCACACTTAAATTATGTTGGTCCAAAAAAAAAAAAAAAGAGTAAAAAAACAATGTACTTAATGTGCTTTGAGCTTCTGTCAAAAACGATTTAGTTAATCTTTAAAAATTTTTGAGACGCACTTCTCATAGCACACCTGTGGCACACTGGTTCAAACTCACTGCCCTGAGCCATGAACAGAGACCATGTGCTCTGATCACCAGTTCCAGCCCAGCCCAGCCTTCTACCCATCCCTGTCATGGACCCTGTGGACCAGTTCATGTACCAGGGGACCAGCACCTTCCTCAGTGCCATCCAGAAGAAAAGAACTTTCAGCTGATTAGAATCTGAGATTTAATGAAATGTTGGTTGTTTTACTTAAGACATTCAATTTTGGGATAGCTTGTTATGTTTACAATTTATAGCATATTGATTGTAAGTATCTAGAGACTAAAATCATGTATTCTGCTTTACCCATGTACTTTGACAGTTAAGTATGGAATATCCACCATATGCCAGGCTGTGTTCTAGGAGCTGGAGACACAATAAAATAAAAAAGACTAAAATCTCTGCCCTTGTTAAGCTCATATTCAAGTCAGAGAGACAGACAATGAATAAGAAAATAAACAACATTACTTTTGCAATATGCAAAATGCTAGGCACAGTACTAGTGAAGGTTGTACTTCTGTGCACATACAACACAGCTAAAACGAAAATGAAAATAAAAAAAAAAACACTTTACTGAATCCAAGAATTTAGAAGACTAAGTTATTAACAAGAGAAGTCAGATAAGCCAGAGAAGTTTATAAACAACACTTTTCTGGTACGAAGGGTATAATGAATAGATGTTTACCTGCTCCTCTGAAAAGCAGTGTCTCCTTTGCCTTTAGAGTTCTAAAACCTTTATTAGGAAAAAAAGGGGGCAAATCCCCAGCTTTTCAGAGAAGTGGGTTATTCCCTAACCAGGGTAGGACGTATTGCTCCAGAAAATGTCAACATCAAAACAATATAGAAAAAATAATTACAGACAGTGTTAGTGTTGTAAGCTGATAAGGACCAGATGGTCTTTTGTATTTATGGTTTTCCTTATGCATACAAATGCTTTGGGGATCTAATTAGCTTTCTACAAAACTCAAACTGGGTAATTACTATCATTATCCCCTTTTCAAATAAATCTGAAGTCTAAACTGCAATTACGTTTTTTATCTTACATTTGGTATTCACACATTTTAAGAATTGTTCTTTGCCATCGACTCAGAAAACTTCTTAACACGGACCGAAGTAAAGAAAGTGCAGGAGGATTATTAAAAAAAAATTTTTTTTAAGTGCTTCACTCTGTTAGAGAAAGTGCTGACAACCACGAAGCATCTCTCAACAAGTCCTGCCTCTGCCATAATTTCACTCCAATCAAAAATGAAGTTCCTCTTCCCTGGGACGTTGTATTTCCACTTATGCTTTGCACAGCAAAAGAGAAGGATTTTTACATGGAGACATAACCAGTCACGCATGATAGAGAAAGGATGCTCTGTGAGATGCAATGTGGCAGCCATTTCAATTAACTTCTGACTCTGCCCCCAAAGTGCAATACCTGAGCTGGTGAGGAGCGATGGAAGGGCAGCAGTGTGCATAACAAGCCCGGCATCTCACCCTTATGGGCTTTCTGGCCTGGAGACAGCCAAGTCACATGGTAACGACGTCTCTGCACGGCAGAGGGAGGAAGACATAATCACGAGCACCAGTGAACTCATAATAGAGAATTCATAAAACTGTATTTCCAGGGAGAAGTACGTGCAGAGGCGCCTTAGAAAGCAATCACTTTAGTTCAGGCATAAGGTCGAGGATTAGAGTTATCAGGGGATTGTGTGCCTTCCTCAGCGGGACAGGCTTGGATATCAGACACGACCCTTCCTCACCTCTCCCAGTGAGGAGGTCAAGAATATTCAGAATGTCTGCTTGACATCTCAAAATCCAACATCATGATCACTGATCCACGGGGCAAAATCCGAAAATAACCTAGACAGGGGAAACTCGGGATGATGAGCTGGAACGGAGAGGCACTCCCACGGGGGAAGGAGGCTGTGGCGGTGCATCACCCCAACCCACACCAGCCTGCCTGACAGAAGGATGGCTCTGAGGCTGCCCCCTCAGCCCTTGGCCCCAGAGATGGCCCCAGGCCGCCCTGGCAGGCAGCAGCACAGGCGTCCAGGCACTGACAAGAAAGGCTGCACGGTCAGCACCTCATTCTCCTGAAGGATGGCAGTAACCTTGCAGCGTGCTGGAGTCAGTCTCCAAGGCAGCATGCATTCTTTCATTCAACAAATATTTATCGGGCATCTACTTAGGGTGATAGACTATGTGAGGCAGTTTGTGCAAATCCAGATGACAACATAACATTGGCCTTAGAAACATTGCCAGGTTCCAATCAAAAAAGGGTGTCAGAGACCCTACCCGACATTGTGCCAGAGTCAAAGTGCTCAGAGTACTGAAATGTATGTGCACACAAGCAGTGGTAGAGTCTTAGTGTTTGTAGGCTTCTGTGCCAGCCTGAGGGGTTAACAGGCAGTGTCATGGCTGGGAAATTCATAATATGAGGGACTGTCTTAATCTACTTCTTTAGTGTATGCGTCTTGTAATAGAATCTTAATATGTGTACAGCCATTTGTATCATTGGCAATGTATCTTTACTCTCATCATCTTTCCTATTGGAAGGGTACGGGTGTGCTTTTTTTGTTTGTTTGTATTTGGTCAACCTTGGTAGAGTGCCATGGCATCTTAGCTCACAGCAACCTCAAATTCTTGGGTTCAAACAGTCCTCTTGACTCAGCCTTCCAAGTGGCTGGAACTACAGGTGCCCCCCCCCCCAAGACACCTGGCTATTTTTGGAGATGAGGTCTTGCCTCAGCTCACGCTGGTTTTGTACATGTGAGCTCAGGCAACCTACCCCATTGGTCTCCCAATGGCTGGGGTTACAGGCATGAGCCACTGCGCCCAGCCCCTCATAACAGGTGGTGTCCTCTCAACTTTACAGATGGACGAGATGAATTAGGGATGTTAAAGACTTATCCAAAGCCACACAGCAAGTATGGAGCCTAAGTAAGACTCACATGGAGGTCTTCCTACCATAAATTCACAAAGTTTCCAGACACTGCACTGTCTGATGAGGGTTCCTGCCGAATCCTCCAAGTAGACGTTTAGATACCAGGGCAGCTCACTGCAGGGCTTATGTGGCTGACTTAGATGGCCTGGGGTGTCCAATTCCTCTCTGCTTCTCAGAGTGCAGACCCAATCCCCCAGGAGAGGAATTTGAATTAGGGCAGGACTAGGGAATCTGCATTAACCTCAAGTCTGCTGTAGCAGAAAGACCCATGATTTCCAGGGAGCAGGTATAAGTAAAGTCTCAGCTGGGCCAGATGAGCTTTATCAAGTAACTTAGCCTCTTTGGGACTTGTGCTAATCACATCTATCGGTATGCAGCAACAGAAAGCAAAATAAGAGCATCCTGAGGCCGAAATCACATATTCTGGTTCATTTATTCATTCATCCCACCCCACGGGGTCACTAAGAGGATGGAGTGAGACGACGTAGGTGAAGCACAGGTGCAATGTCCGACAGAGCGTCAGCTCTGTCCTTTCTCATCACACTCTCCCACGGGCTTTGTTCTATTCTGGCCGGGGGGAGGGTGTTCTTAGAAGTTCCCACCAGGGGAATTCCCTAGCACTCTAGGCATCTAATCTAGGGAAAGCCTTGCTGGCTAAATGTCAGGAAGGAGGCCAGAAGTCATGACACGGTCTGCCGCCTGCCCAGAGGTGAGGGGTAACAAGCCATGTCTCCGTACTCTCATAAACGTCCAGCCAAACGTCCAGGCAGTAAGGCATCATTATATGTCCTTGTTTAAAGATGCAAATTAAAGGAAAAAAATAATAGGGACTGTCTTTGCATTTCCATACGCATTTCTTGCTGATTTAAATATAATGTGAATTCTCTGGTCAGGATGAAATCTACAATGCCTTCCAATATCCTCGTAGCAGTGTGGGCTTCCTGCCAGTCAAGTGGTTGTGTGGGGCCCAGGAAATAATTGGGATGACAGTCCAGTTTCGCACTGGAGGTAAAAATATCAAATTATATCAGCTCCGTGTCCTGATGCTGATTCTCTCTGCCAGCCTGCTGAGCTCTGCGGATGACAACTGAAAGGCTGAACTGGCCAAGCTTCCACAGGGGCATGGCCCGTGGGGTCCCAGAGGCAATCTCAGCACAGGGAGAAGATGGGGAAGAGCATGAGGATAAAGGCCGAGGTGGGTCTGGCAGGAACCTGCCCTCCACCTGCATCCACACCCATGGCCGGCATGGACCAGCTCCTCAGGTTCTGCAAAGCCCGATCCCAAAGACAGCTTCATGGGCTCTGCCTTCAGATAACATGTACTTTATGACCTATCACAGCTATTCTCATTTGGAGCGCTGGACATGGTCCAAGTTGGATAAGTGGTTTTCATGAGAGTTCAGAATCCCTCAAAGGCCCTTACAAATGGGCTTTGTGTTCCCCTCTCAAACCCCATTTCAGATAAATCTCAGAATTTAAGTAGCATTTGGGATGTGAATCTAACTTTTCAGCTATTAACAACTATTTTTTGTTTGCTTGAGCTTTATAGTTATAGTCATAAACTTCATTTCTAAACTGAGCATAAATGATCCAGTGGCAAAGTGATTACAATACGCTCACAGTGAGTGCCCCCAAAGAGACCTCCGTTCTAACCCTTGCAATGTGTGTGTGGAGAAAAGCATCTCTGCAGCTATTATTAGGTTAAGGAGCTCAAGAAGACATCACCTCAGATTACCTGGGTGGATCCTAAATCCCATGACAGATGTCTTTGTCAGAGAAAGGCCAAGGGGCATGTGGAACACAGAGGAAAAGGCAAGGTGAAGACAGCAGAGATTGGAGGGACACGGCCAAAGCCAAGGGGTACCTGGAGCGGCCGGAGGTGAAGGAGGTGAGGAAGGGTCCCGCCTAGAGGCCTTCAGAGAGAGCACGGCCCTGCCGAAACCTGGATTTCAGACTTCTGGTCTCTAGAACTGTGAGACCAATTTCTAATCCTTTAAGCTACTGAGGTCATGGTCACTTGTTATAGTAACCCTAGGTCACTAAGAAACTAATATAGTATATTTATAAAATAATATATTAATAGGTGTTTAATATATATGAGTATATCATATATACACAAACACACAAAGAGGGTGGCAAAAATGTATACACATTTTTAAAAAGGAAAAAACGGTATTAAAATTCTAATACTCATATGTACCAATAACAAAAGGTGAATACAAGTCATGTTTGAGCACCTCCTATAATTGCAGAAGTCAAACATGACGTCAATATTACAATTATAAACACCATTCTTTTCATTCTTATGTATACTTCGTGCATCCTCTGTGTGTATGTGCGTGTGTGGAGAGAGAGAAGGTATATCACATGGTGAACATTTTTTATCACGTGGGATCTAAGTTACACCATGACCCGGTGTTGTCTGATGGGGCAAAGAGCCACATTCCACAGCTGTTGAGCTGCATTTTGCATGATGGGCCGACTGCATTCACCAATTGTGACTTATGTGAGGGACAGAAATACTGACACCGGAGCCCCCCAAATGGAAATTGAGTGAAAAGAAAATTAGATGGGGCTTTTACTCAGAAAGAATCATTAAATACTAGAGATAGGTGAACTACCCGACACAGCTTGTGCTCACAGCATTAAATATTCAAAGGCAAAGGTAGAGTGTGTTCAATATTTAAGTGGATTTATTGCACAAAACAAATAATAATGGTTCATAGAAACTATTTTATAATTCTGTGTCCTTGTTTTTATGTGTAGGCATTTAGATTAAAACTTCCTCATACATTTCTAACCTATTTTATTAACAGTAAAATAATGCTCCTAATGGCCATAGTTAATTATTACTGAGCACTTACTACGATTCAGGCACCAGACTGAACTGTTGATGTGCGTTATCTTGTTTAACAAATCCACATAGAATTCCTCCGAGGAACGTATCATTCTATGTGTTTTTCAGATACAGAAGCAAACATCACACTCAGCCAGATGAAGTGTGTCACCCAGACTGGGGCTTCTTACAATTTGCAGTAGTGATAGGTTTCTGGTCCCCCCCCTCCGCCCCCCACTGCTGGGTTCCAAAGCTCCTGATTCTAAGAGGTACAGAGCAGGCCTGGGTAGGTCGGACCTAAAATCTGTCGTGGGATTCTCTCATGCCCTTATAATGGTTACAAGATGCTCTTGTAGACTCTCTAAACTCCCTGTCCCAATACAGTGGCAGAGACAGACTGGCAAAATCAAGTCAAATCACAGTACTGAAGACTGCCAGGAACTGAGAGGTTAAAAAGACGAGTAGGATTTGGACAAGGTAAGAGTAGGAGAAATGGATGGAGGAGGGACCGGGGTTGTGCAGCCATCTGGGAACCTGGCCTGGCAGGTTCCCTGTCCATTGAAGCTGCCAACAACCAGCCCGTGAACCTGAGTGCAGCCCAGCCCTTTCATATAAGGTGATTAAATAAATCAAAATTCCACTCTAGAAAACACACACGTGAAAAGGCTAAGCATGGATACAACCCGCATTGTCCAGGATAATTCTCAGCAACAGTTTCTTCCTGTAAGTGACACTACGAATGGACGGTCAAGGACTGAAAGGCACATGCAGAAGGATGAGCCCCTTAGAGCGCCCCCCACGTACCCCTGCACCAGGGCACATGGCTCTTAGACACCTGTGCTTCAGGGTTATTTCTATTTTGGGGTACCTCATCAAATACCATGCTTGAACATTAAATGGCACACAGAGGAGTGGACAGGCAGGGGCCAGGGTGGTTAGGGACTTCAGAGGGAGAGGGAGGTGATGCTGATTTTTTATAAGCATGCTCTAGTGCTATTAGTAGAGAACTACGGGACTCGGTGATGCTGCCTGAGCTGTGCAGAGAGGCACCAGCTCCCTAAGCATGCAGGGTCCTCACAGCATCACTTACCAGACTCAGAGAAAACAGGACTCGGTGATGCTGCCGGGGCTGTGCAGAGAGGCACGAAGCTCTCTGAGCCTGCGTGGTCCTCAGAGCCTCACTTACCAGACTCAGAGAAAATGGGACTCAGTGATGCTGCCTGGGCTGTGCAGAGAGGCACCCAGCTCTCTCAGCCTGCATGGTCCTCACAGCATCACTTACCAGACTCTGAGAAAGAAGAACTTACTTGGTGATGCTGCCTGAGCTGTGCAGAGAGGCACCCAGCTCTCTGAGCCTGCGTGGTCCTCACAGCCTCACTTACCAGACTTAGAGAAAGCAGGCTCATTTGCTCCCCAACATCAGGAGATTGGTAATTTCTGGACTACCAATCCAGAACTCTGGAGACTCTTGTTCTGGAGTGGCAGAGACTAACTCTGAAGCCCCTGAGATCCTAAGAAGGTGTTACAATCATTAATCCCCTGTCCATCAGGCATCCGCTGATTCCCTTATTAGGGAAGGCCGAGAGCAATGATTTTTCAACTGGGGGGTACACTGGTGTACCCTGAGAGGATCTTAGATGTGCTATGAAAATTTTTAAAGATCGTTAATTGAATTCATTTTGAAATAAGTCCAAAGCACAGTAAATATATTCTTTTTTTCACTCTTTTTTTGATCAACCCAATTTAAGTGTGCCACGGAAGTTTAACTATAGGTTCAAGTGTGCTGTGAGATAAAAATGGTTGAAAAACACTGATCTAGGGAGTTGGTTTCTGAGCAAGAAGGGATTTGGTCTTGAAGTCACCCTGGCTTAATATATCTGTGTTTGTGCCTCTAGCTATTAGCATCGATATACTTCTAATATTGTCATAATTTTAATAATTTATGAATTAACCTGGAGAAATGTGAGTACATGGGGAATGAAATGTTCTGATTTTGCCTGTGGGAATGGGATTTGTACCTTCTCAATTAGACATAGCTTTTGTCCGACTATTCGGGTGTCTAAGAGGTTAATAAGAAATCAGTGAACAAGTAACATGACTAAGATCACCCTCAGACCAATCATCACCAGGCTCCCTTACAGAACAATGGCATTCCAGGAGAGGGGATTAATAGGTATTGGAAATCAGCAGGCTCAACATAGCGGTCATGTTTCTGACCCAGAAAGGCAAATTCACACCAGAATGTCTCCATAACTTCTGAGAATCGTGTTGTGAGGCATGGCGGTAAGTGTTTGGCTCAGCTGTAAAAGCCAGAGGGTCCGAGTGTAGAAAGAAGTGGAAGGAACCACATTTCAGGACCCATTTTCATTCAGATTTAAATACAGCCCCAAACACTATTTTCTCCATTTATAAAAGATGGGCTCAAAAAGTCCAAATTTATGATACAACATGGTTTGATTTGCTTACAGGTAAATAGAAAATCAGACAGAGGTGACCAAAACTGGCAATCACAATGGAATACATGGGTGATCCTGGCTAAGGCAAGCTGATGTGGAAACCAAAGTAAAGAATGCCCAAAGAAAAAGGTTCTAACCTGCCATTTGACCCTGCAATTCCTTTATTAGGTATATTCCCAGATGACAAAAAATCGCATTACAACAAAGATATTTGTATCAGAATGTTCATTGCAGCCCAATTCATAATTGCCAGGTCATGGAAGAAGCCCAAGTGCC
>CAUYQV010168520.1:0-12795 GCA_963574575.1 Galagoides demidoff
TCACAGCTCACAGCAACCTCCAACTCCTGGGCTCAAGCGAGTCTCCTGCCTCTGCCTCCCAAGTAGCTGGGACCACAGGCACCCGCCACAACGCCCGGCCATTTTTTTGGTTGCAGCCATCGTTGTTGTTTGGCGGGCCCAGGCTGGGGATTTGAACCCACCACCTTAGGTGTATGTGGCTGGCGCCTTAGCCACTTGAGCCACAGGCACCGAGCCCCTATAAAGAATTAATGAACTTAACAGAAAGAGAATTTAAAGCATGCATAATAAAGATATGTAAAATATAAAAAGGATACGGCAAAGCTTAATGAAGTGAAGGAGACAATCAGGGAATTCAAAAATGCAGTAGAAAGTATCAAAAATAGGTTAGAACATGGACAAAAGAGAACCTCAGAACTAGAGGATAAAGTTTTCAACTTAACCCAGCTAGTTAAAGAGGCAAAAAAAGAGAGAGAGAAAGTAGAACAAGCACATAGAAAACTACAAAACTCAATGAAGCATAAATAACTCAAACTCATAAATAATAGAGATTTCTGAAGGGAAAGAAGATTATTCCAAAGGAATGGAAGCCCTGCAAGAGACTATCATAAGTGAAAACTTTCCAAGTTTTACTAAAGACACCAACATACTCCTTTCAGATGGATATCAAACCCTGGTCATTGTCTTGATGAGGCTCAACTCAAACTGAGCCTCTTCAAGACGCATTGTAATAAACCTGTCCAAAGTCAAGATGGAATAAAAAATTCTACAAGCAACCAGGAATAAGTACCAATTGACCTACACAGGCAGAGCCATTAGGATGACATTAGACTTTTCAGCTGAAACCTTCCAAGGCAGAAGAGCATGGTCATCCACCTTCAACATTCTTAAACAAAACAATTTTCAGCCCAGAATTCTGTATCCTCCTAAACTAAGTCTCAAAATTAGTGGATAAATTAAATCTTATGCAGATTTATAAGCACTGAGGAAATTCGCCACAACAAGACCAACTCTATAGGAAATACTTAAATACTTAGACCTATTCTCAACACTGACCACCACAATGGACCACCAACAAATACCCAGAAACTAAAGGTCAAAACTTAGCAATGGTGCAAAGGATAAAACTACACAATGGACTTTCACAAAATAAGATGAATAGAATTCCACCACACTTATCAATTCTCTCAATAAATGTCAGTGGACTAAATTCACCACTAAAGAGGTACAGTCTGGCTGATTGGATAAAAAAAAGCATAAGCCATGTATATGCTCTCTTCAGGAAACATACCTCGTCTTGAAGGACAAAGCAAGACTCAGGGTTAAAGAATGGAAAACAGTATTTCAAGCAAATGGAAATCAGAAGATAGGAGGAGTTGCAATCTTATTTTCAGATACAAGCAGATTTAAAGCAACTAAAGTTAAGAAAGACAAAGATGGACACTGACCAAAGATGGACAGTCAAAGGAATAGTACAAGAAGACATTTCAATTTTAAATATTTATGCACCCAACTTAAATGCTCCCAGATTTATGAAATAGACCTTGATGGGTCTGAATGATATGATATCCCATAACGTCATAATAGTCAGGGACTTTAACACCCCTCTGAGAAACTGAACAGATCCTCTAAACAGAAACTGAACAAAAACACAAAGGACTTAAATGTGACCCTAGAACAAATGGGACTAACAGACATATACAGAACACACCATCTCAAAGCTAAGGAATATATTTATCTTGTCAGCTCATGGTACATACTCCAAAACCAACCACATCCTAGGATACAAATCAAACCTCAACAAAATTAAAAGAATATAAATTATACCTTATATCTTCTCAAACCACAAGGCATAAAGATGGAACTCAACTCCAACAAAAACGTTCATCCCACACAAAGACTTGGAAATTAAACAATCTTATGCTGCATGATAGTTGGGTTCAGGAAGAGATAAAAGAGGAAATCATTAAATTCACAAACATAACAACAATGAAGATACAAGTTACCAAAATCTGTAGGATACAGCAAAAGAAGTCTTAAGAGGGAAATTAATTGCATTAGACATTTGTAAAACAGAAAAGAGAGTACATCAACAAACTCATGAACCATCTTATGTAATTGGAAAAAGAAGAACAATCTAATCACAAACCTAGCAGAAGACAAGAAATAACCAAAATTAAATCAGAGACGAATGAAATTGGAAACAAAAGAATCATTCAGAAAATTAATGAAATAAAGAGTTGTTTTTTAAAAAAAAGTAAATAAAATCAATAAACCTTTAGTCAGATTAACTAGAAACAGAAACGCAAAATCTCTAAAAACCTCAATCAGATTCAAGAAAGGGTAAATAACAACAGGTGCCACAGAGATACAAGAGGTCATCTCTAAGTACTACAAGAAATTCTTTTTTTTTTTAATTAGATCATAGCTGTGTACATTGATACTGTCATGGGGTACAGTGTGCTATTTCTATATATAATTTGAAATATTTTCATCAAATCGGTTAACATAGTTTTCACGTCATTTTCTTAGTCATTGTGTTAAGACATTTATATTCTTCATTTAGAAAGATTCACATGTACCCTTAAAAGATGAACCATAGATGTTCTATGCCCCAAAATTTGACAATGTGGAGGAAATGGATCAATACCTGGAATCACACACCCTCTCCCTAGACTTAATCAATAAGACATAGATCTCTTGTACAGACCAATTTTAAGAACTGAGATCAAAGAAACAAGAAAAAAATCTCCCAATAAAAAAATGCCCTGGTCCAGATAGCTTCACAGCAAAATTCTATCAAACCTTCAAAGAGCTTATACCCATACTGCAGAAATTATTCCAAAAAATTAAAAAGGAAGGAATCTTCCACAACACACTCTACAAAGCAAACATCATCCTGATACCAAAACCAAGAAAAGACCCAACTAAAAAGGAGAATTTCAGACCAATTTTGCTAATGAATACAGATGGAAAAATGCTCAACAAAATCCTAGTCAATAGATGACAGCTACACATTAAAAAAAAATCATTCATCATGATCAAATAGGCTTCATCCTAGAGATGCAAGGCTGGTTTAACACATGCAAGTCCATAAACGTAATTCACCATATCAACAGAAACAAAAACAAAGACCATATGATTCTCTCAATAGATGCAGAAAAAGCATTCAATAAAATTCAGCATCCTTTTCTAATTAGAACACTTAAGAATTTAGGCATAGGTGGTACGTTGCTTAATCTGATCAAAGCCATCTATAGCAAACCCCTAGCTAATATTATATAGAATGGAGTAAAACTAAAAGCTTTTCCACTTAGAACTTGAACCAAACAAGGTTGTCCTCTGTCACCACTACTATTCAACATAGTGCTGGAAGTTCTAGCCAATACAATCAGGCAAGAGAAGAAAATATAGGGCATCCAAATGGGTGCAGAGGAGGTCAAACTCTGGCTCCTTGCTGATGATATGATCTCATACTTAGAAAACCTCAAAGATTCAACCACAAGACTGCTGGAAGTGATCAAAAAATACAGCAATGTCTCAGGATATAAAATCAGTGTCCACCCATCAGTAGCCTTTGTATATGCCAATAACAGCCAAGATGAGAAGCTAATCAAAGACATAATTCCCTTCATAGTTACTTCAAAAAAAATGAAATGCCTAGGAATATACCTAACAAAAGAGGTAAAAGATCTCTACAAAGAAAATTATAAAACCCTAAGAAAAGAAATAACAGACATAGTAAGGTATGGAAGAACATACTATGCTCATGGCCAGGGAGAATCAACATTTTCAAAATGTCTTTACTACCCAAAGCAATCTATAGATTCAATACAATCCCCATTAAAATACCATCATCATACATTCAAGATTTGGAAAAACTGATTCTTTGTTTTGTATGGAATCAGAAGAAACTCCACACAGCCAAAGCAATTCTTAGCAATAAAAACAAGGTCAGAGGTATCACCCTACCAGGCTTTTGGCTACACTACAAGGACGTAGTGCTCAAAACAGCATGGTATTGGCACAAAAATAAAGACATTGACATTTAGAACCAAATAGAAAACCAGGAGATGAAACTATCTTATAGCCACCTAATCTTTTATAAACCAAAAAAGAATATACACTGGGGAAAAGAACCCCTATTCAATAAATGGTGCTGGGAAAACTAGATAACCACATGTAAGACTAAAACTGGACCTACACACTGGACCTACACTGGACTAAAACTGGTCCTACAACTGGACCTGCTTATAAAAATTGATTCAAGATAGATAAAGATTTAAATCTAAGGCATGAAACAATAAAAATTCTCAAAGAAAGTGTGGGGAAAACACTTAGAGATATTGGCCTGGGTAAAGATTTTATGAAGAAGACTTCCATGGCAATTGCAACAACAAAATAAACAAATGGGACTTAATTAAACTGAAAATCTTCTGTACTGCTAAGGAAACAACAACTGAAGCAAACAGACAATCTTCAGAAGGGGAAAAGATATTTGCATATTATGAATGGAACAAAACCTTGCTAACTAGGATTTATAGAGAACTCAAATTAATCAACAATCCCATATATCACTGAGCAAGAGATGTGAATAGAACCTTCCCTAAGAAGACAGATGAATAGCTAACAAACATATGAAAAAAATGCTCATTGTCCCTAATCATCAGAAAAATACAAATCAAAACTACCCTGAGGTATCACCTAAGCCCAGTGAGAATGGCCCACATCACAAAGTCTCAAAGCTGCAGATGCTGGCGTGGATGTGGAGACAAGGGAACACTTTTACACTGCTGGTGGGACTGCAAACTAATACAACCTTTTTGAAAGGAAGTATGGAGAATCCTCAAAAAACTCAAATTAAACCTCCTATTTGATCCTGCCATTTACTATGCCATTACTAGGCAGAGTAAAAAAATCCCTTTATCATAAGGATATTTGGACTAGACTGTTAATTACAGCTTAATTTACAACAGCCAAACTGTGGAAACAGCCTAAATGCCTATCAACCCAGGAATGGATTAACAAGCTATGATATATGTATACCATGGAATACTATTCAGCCATTAAAAAAAAGATGAAGACTTTACATCTTTTATATTAACGTGGATGGAGGTGGATCACATTCTTCTTAGCAAAGCATCACAAGAATGGAGAAGAGTACAATACACTCCATTCTAAAATGAAGGCAGTAGATGAGCTAATACAAGGGGAAAGGTAGAGGAATGAGCAAGAGGAAAGAGGGGAAGGGGGGGGATGAGGCACACCTCTTGGGGCTGGGACACAATTATAAGAGGAACTTTAACAAATGCAATCAGTGTAACCTAATTCTTTGTATCCTCAGTGAATCTCAAACAATAAAAAATAATAATAATAATAATTAATAAATAAAACCTCCCTCCTGGGAACTAAGAAGTCTGGCTTTATTGGTCCCATTTCAATTGGGTATCTACTCCATAAACATTTTAAATAATTACTGATATGGTCAGAGTTGCGTCCACAATTTTACTCCTATTTGTCTCTTATTTTTGTTCCTCCTTTCCTGCCTCCTTTCAGAGTGATTGGCTATTTCTGTAAAGTTTCATTTTAATATATCCGGTTGGCTTTTTAGCTGTGCCACCCGCACTAGTTTGTATTTTTATTTTGCTCTAATATTACAGTACACATTCTTGTCACAATCTGCTAATACTTGGATTGCACCACTTCACATAAAATGAGAAAAAAAAAGAATCATGCAACCATATGGGTCGTTACCCCACTCCCAGCCTCTACGCCGCAGTTGTCATAAATATCACGTCCTCGTAGACTATAAACTATACCATAAACTCCAAAATATAATGTTAGAGTTTAGGGGTTAAACAGTTACATGCATTTGAAAGAAATCAAGAGGAAGGAACAGTCTTTTGTCATTGTTTACTCACATATTATCCCATCCAGTGCTCTTGGTTGCTTCCTGAGGATGAGTTTCCATTCTTCAGCCTGAAGAATCTTCTTTACCTTTTTCTGGCATGCAGATCTGCTAGTGATTAATTACCTCAGTTTTCTTTTCATGAAAATGTATTTGGTTTACCCTTGTTCTCGAAGGATATTTTTGCTGGATAGAGAATTTTGGATTCACAGGGAGTTTTTGTTTTTCTGTAAGCCCTTTAAAGATGCTTCCCCACTACCTTGTGGCCTCCACTGGTTCTCATGAGACGTTAAGGTAACTCGAGTTGCTGTTTCCCCATAAGCAATGATAAGCAACTATACATTTTTTTTCTCTAGTTGTTTTCAACCTTTACCTCTTTTTGGTAGGGGGAGTTTTCTTTAAGCTAACGCTGTTTAATGATTGAACTTCTTGACTCTATAAATTCATGTCATTCACCAAATTTGAAACATTTTCAGCCATTGTTTTTTCATTTTCCCCTATTCTTCTGCTCTTCTTCCAGGACTCTAGTATGTTTGAATTTATATGAAAACATATATTAGAGCTTTTGAGATTGTCACATTGGTCCCTGTATCTCTGTTTACATTTTTTTTCTTTTTTCTATGTTTAAGATTGAATAATTTGATTTTGATTTTCTTTGATTTTTGATTTTTCTTTAATTTCTCTTCTGTCTCTTCTTCTGTCTGACTCTTCTTCTGTCATTTCCATCCTACCATTAAGCTTATCCAATGAATTTTTTTGCTTGATGTGATAAATTTCAGTCCCAGGAAGTTCATTATTTCTCTGCTGAGATTTCCTATCTCTTCCTAAAGAGTGAGCGTATTTCCTTTTATGTCCTTTCAAATCTTTACTCATGATACCATCTTTGGGGTATTCTTGGAGTCAGTCTCTGTTGACTGCTTTCCATCATGCAATGAGTAATTTTTATATTGCATCCTGGATGTCTTGAATGATATCTCGTAGAAACTACTGACACTTCTATGTTTCTTTAAAATCATTTTTTTAAAGCACTAAGTTAACTTGACTGAAAACTGCAAAACACTGTCTCTCCTGAGGTAGGCAGCAGTTTGAATTTCAGTTCAATTGTCTTAGCCTACTTCTTCACTAGCGTGGAATGTGTCCCGCACATATGGTACAGAGTCCAGGTGTAGATTTTATACATGAAATTTGAGGCCTCTACTCTCTGGCCTACTTCTTTCAGGAATTCCCCCTTTTCCATTAGGTTGCTTTAAACTCTGGTCTCTGGTTATCCAAGCTGATACAAATGCATTCTACTTTCTATCCCATTTTAGCCTTCCCACATGGCATAGACTGAAGGTTGTACTTAGGATAAAACTATAGAAAATGAGAAATTCACCCTAAGCCTTTCCTTTCTCCCAAGTGTCCACTTCCCCCGCAGTATCTGCCTGCCTCTCCTACCCTTAGTAATAACGTAAGGATCATGTCTTTGCTCCCTACTTTTCTTTGGAACTTTCTCATAGGGCAATAGACACCAGATAACCCAGAACTCACCAAACTCCTCTCATCTGACTCAGAGACTATCCTTCCTCATCAGACATCCACAGATTCTGTAATCCCAGCCCCTCGGGACTGAAAGAAACCAACATGTTATCCTGTCTCATCACTTATTAGAGAAAGAACCCCCTCCAACCTGGCTGGTTGGGGAGATTCTGCTTAAATATCTCTACTGATGAGAGCATACAACTTCTAAGGAAATATAAAAAGAAAAGCAAATGGTCCAGATACCTCATTATACAAATATCAGCTCTTTTTGCCAACAATCCTTTAAGAAAGGTATTATTACCCTCATTTTATAGATGAGGAAAGTGGGCCTTGGGGAAAGATCTTGACTTGCTCACAGTCTCTTTGCTGGAAAATAGTGGAGTCAGGTTTTGAACTTTGGTCTCTCCCACTCAAAACCTCACACCCCTTCCATGGCGTCCATTCTATCCTTGATGGCTTTAATCATTAGCAAGTTCTTCCTATATTGAACTAAAGTCTGCCACCTTATAATTATGATCATTGGCCATAATTCCTAATTCTAGATCATGAGCCCCTAAGAGTAGTGATAGTATCTCATTTGTCTTTGTATCCTCAGTGCCTAAAGGGCTAAATAACTGATCACTTAATCCATTAGTGCCGTTAGAAACATCAGGTTAAAGTCTCTATCTGCCTCATCATGGTAATATTACAGCCACATGTAGTAGCTATCACATGCCACCTTTCTCTCTCCAACAAAGTGTTTCTTCTCTAGTCTATATATCCTTGTTCTTTTGTTTGTTTCCCATATGGTAGGATTTCTAGAGTCTTCCTCCTGGTCATCCGGGATACACTCTAACTGACCAATGCCACTTAAAATGTCACTCAAAAATTCCATTACTTCTCGGGATATAGAAAACCACAAGAGAGTATCACTCCCACACTAAAAGTAAAAAGCCAAGTAATCTACAAACCAATAGTTTTCTCCAATGTATCAGAGAGCTGAGGTTGCAAAGCAAACAGTGAACTGAATTCCGAAGTATGACTAGTCCCTCCAAAAAGACAGAATACACAAATTGTTTCACTTTTGGCAGAGGGCAGGTTGAAGAAGCAGCCACCATAACAGTCAGTAAGAAAAAAGGTTGAAATTTTAACAAATTTATAGATGTTGGATGTGGGCCTGGCAAGAAAGTTTAGAATTCCTGACAGTCCCAGACACGAGAAGAGACTGTACTCACTCATCATTTTTTTCCCCATATAGTACTCACAAAGAGATTAAGACCAAGCAAGAGACAAGAGAAAGCCCCCTAGGCAGCACCAGGCATGAATTTTGCCTATTTCCCAGACCCTTCCCTCATAAAAAAACAGAAGTGATAAGCCACTAAGGAGGAACAGTATCCCAAAAAGGTACTCTTCTCACTAAGAGAGATAGAAGCAAAATATGTGAGCCTCTGGCAAAGACGTAGAAAACCTTTTTGGGTACATAATCTTATATAGATACAAACAGACACCTACTACCACTGGAAGGGGAAATGCTCTCCTACCCATGAGCCCCAACTAATAGGAGAGAGAAAAAGTCTCATACCAGATGCACAGGGCCTGCCTAAGATTGAGACCAGAGCAGAGGAGAAACCACCGTCAGCCACCTTACCACAAGCTCCTCACTGAGTAATAAATAACAGCAGTCTAGACTCGCTCTTGGGAGTAAATATGTGAGGCCTGATGAAAGCTAAGGATGAAGTGGGAATAGGAGGAAAATCCTCCATTTCTCCAGCTCGAAACGAAGCACAGGTAGCAAGCACCAAGCCACCAGTGAGGGACTTTGAAATCTATTATACAATGAAGCCCAGCTCCAGCTCCATTACTGACTACAATGGCACAACTACTCACACCAACATCATATCAGGAGGGTCTTCATGTCCAGGTATAAATACTGTTTCCTCAGTCTCCAACATTCTTTTATACACACTGTCTGACATTCAATAAAAAAAAAACTACAGGACAAAAAGGGAAACAAATAGAAGACTCTTGGTTAAAAGATAAAGTAGTCAACATTATCAAAACCAAAGGTGATGCAGGTATTAGGATTATCAGACAGAGACTTAACTACTACTGATAGGATTTTTAGAGAAAAAGAGGTAGACAACATGAATGACTTCATGACTTCTTAAAAGAAATGGAAACTTTTTTTAAAAGGTAAAATGGAAAATTTAGAAATAAAAAAAGCATGATAACTAAAAGAATTCCCATGTTGGGCTCATCAACAAACTGGACACAGCAGAGAAAAGTATTTATGAAATGAAAGATGGGTCACTAGAAATCATAACAAGGAAAAAGTAAAACAAAAATGGAACATATAAGAGATATGGCATGATATCAAACAGTGCACATATATATCAAATATCAGAAACAGAAGAGAGAAAGGAGAATGGGGGAAAAAATGTTTGAAATGTTTGAAGAGAAAATAGTCAAGAATTTTCTAAAATTAATTTTTTTAAAAATCAAAATAGTGGTCAAAGAATCTCAGAAAATCCTAAGAGGAGGGTTGGAAATAAGAGGAGAGAAGTTAGGCAAGTAATTGTAAAATTAATAAAAATCAAAGATAAAGCAAAATGTTTGAAGGGAGCCAGGGCAAAAAGAAATAGACACAGAAGAACAAAGCTAAGCATGATAGCAGATTTCTCAAAAGAAATAATTCAAGACAGAAGAAAATGTAATGACATCTTTAAAATAATGAAAAAGAAAACTGCATACATGGAATTCTATACATAGTGAAAATATCTCCTAAAAGTAAAAAGGAAAATTCTCTAGACACACAGAAGGCAAAAGAATTTATTTCCAGCATACCTGTACTATAAAGATGTTAATTTCCTCTGATACCAGAGGAAATTCAGATCTACACAAAGACATAAAATGCCCTTGAAATGGTAAATGTATAGGTAAAATGACAGCTTCCCCCCCCATTTTAATCCCTTTAAAAAAGATACCTAACACTGCAAAATATATCTAGTTTTCAAATAGATTAAACTAGAAAATTTTTAAATAGACTATCTTAATTTTCCTATTAAAACAAACAAGTAGAAAAACATTTTCTCTGGTTCCAAAACAAAGTAACAATGATCAGAGAGATTTATAACATATGTGGAAGTAAAATGTAAGACAATAAAACAAAGGACGGGAGGGAGGAAATAGAAGTATACTATCATAAGATTCTTGAACTATACATAAAGTGATATATTATTTGAAGGTAAACTGTGTTAAAGATATGTACTGTGCACCCAAAAGCAGTCACTAGAATATTTTGAAACTTAGAAGCCAATGATGGGAATAAAATGAAATCAGAAATATATACACATAATTCAAAAGGTGTTAAGAAAATAAAGATACAGGAACAGAGAATAGATAAGACAAATAAGAAAAACTTGCAAAATAGCAATTCAAAACTAACTACATCAATAATTATATTAAGTGTAAATGGTCAAAGCATTCCCATTAAAAAGCAGAAATCATCAGACTGGATACGAAGACAAGACCCAACTATGTGCTGTCTAAAAAAACAAACAAAATTTGTTACAGAGATATGTTAAAAGTAAAGAGATAGAAAGATACACCCCACACAAAAAAAGTCTCTAAAACATAATAAAATAATACAAAGTAGGTTTCAAAACAAGAAATACGTTCAGGGACAAAAAGTCAATTCATCGAGAAGATATAACAAATGTGTATGCATCTAACAACAAGGCTCCAAAATGCATAAAGAAAAATCCAAGTGGGTGCAGTGGCACATGCCTGTAATACCAGCTACTCAAGAGGCTGATGTGAGAAAACTAATTAAACACAGGAGTTTGAATCTAGCCTATGCAACATAGTGAGACTCCAACTCTATAAAAAAATAAATGAAACTTGTTTTAAAAGAAATAAAAATCTGATCAAACTGGAAGAAGAAATAGACAAAAACCAGGAAGACCAGGAGACTGCGATGTTCCTCTTAGTAATTTATTTAAAAGTAGAACTAAACATCAGTAAGGATACAGAAGACTCCAACAACATATCAACCAACTTGACCTAGTTGACATTTACAGAAGACTCCAACCAATAGCAGGAGAATCCACATTCTTTTCAAGGGCCCATGGAGCATTCACTAACATAGACTATTTTTTGAGCAAATTTTTATAGCTACTTTATTCATAATAGTAAAAAACTTTAATTCAAACATCCATCAAATGGTGAGTGTGTCGATACTCACATATTCACACACTAAAATACTATTCGGCAATACAAAGAAATGAACTAGTGATATATGCAACAATGTGGATGACTCTCGAAGGCATTGTGCTGTGAAAGAAACCTGGTACAGAAAAAAATACATACCATGATTCCATTTTTATGACAATCTGGGGAAAGGCAAAGTTATAGAGACAAAAATTAGATCAGCGGACAGGAGACTCACTGAAAGGGGCACAGGGAACTTTTTGGGGTAATGGAAGTGTTCTGTCTTGATTGTGATGGCAGTGGTTACATGACTACATGCAATTCATCTAATTATTCACTTAGAAAAGGAATTAACTGTGCATTAGTTATACCTCGCTAAACTGACTTTTAAAATAAAAAGTAAATTCAAATATAGTCATCCCTCACTATCCTTGGGCATTGGTTTACAACCAAGATACCAGAATCCAAGAATGCTCAAGTCTCATACAAGTGGGTCTCTGTATCTGCAGGCTCCACATCCAGAATAGAATACTCTAATATTCCAGTTCAGATATTCAGTCTGAGGTTGAATTGACAGATGTGGAACCCGCAGATACCAAGGGCCAACTGTACTGTAATCCAAGATAGCAAATAACAACACTGAATAATGCTAGTTTGGCCACATCAATACAGGCCTTGACTTACCTTCCTGAAAGATTTTAAAGAGCTACCTCATCCTATTGCCCCACATGGAACTTCACTGAGCTTCTGACTCTATTACAGATGGGCCTACCAGCCAAGTATATGTACTTCCAATACATACTTAGATCCCTTTCATAGGGTACAGATCAAAGAGATGAGAAATAATACAGATTTCAATAACATGAAGGGAGATGAAAATCCATTTCATGTTTATAATGGACCACCCAGCATCTGGTTCCGAGATGTTCTCCTTAAGAATACAAAGTTCAAACTGGAGAATATTCTTCTGAGCAAAGTATCACAAGAATGGAGGAAAAAGTATCCAATGTACACACCTTTATTATGAAACTAATTTATACCTTTTATATAAAAGCTATAACCAAATAGCCTAAGAATGTGGGGAGGGGGGAGGGAGAAGGGTGGGGGAATGGGTGGAGGGGGGGAGGGAGAAGGGTGGGGGAATGGGTGGAGGGAGGGGGATTGGAGGGACCATTTTTGAGATATATCTTACAGGGGTA
>CAUYQV010168525.1:0-19137 GCA_963574575.1 Galagoides demidoff
TTTTTTGAGACGGAGTCTCAAGCTATCCCCTTGGGTAGAGTACCATGGCATCACAGCTCATAGCAACCTCCAACTCTTGGGCTCAAGCGAGTCTCCTGCCTCCGCCTCCCAAGTAGCTGGGACCACAGGCGCCTGCCACAATGCCTGGCCATTTTTTGGTTGCAGCTATCATTGTTGTTTGGCGGGCCCGGGCTGGGGATTCGAACCCTTAGGTGTACGTGGTTGGTGCCTTAGCCGATTGAGCCACAGGCGCCGAGCCAATTCCTCAGCTTCTTGAAGCATGCCACAAGTGGCTGCCCCATCCCAAGGATCTTCTTTTGGTAGAGTGATCAAACTGGAGAAATTGACAACTAATTATGGAATAGACTCCAAGATTTGGGTCAGTACTCTGGGATTTATGTCCTGTCTTTTGTGTACATACAGATTTTCTTTCTTTTTTTTTTTTGAGACAAAGTCTCACTCTTTTGCTCAGACTGGAGAGCTGTGGCATCAGCCTAGCTCACAGCAACCTCCTGAGATCAAATGATCCTCTTGCCTCAGCCTCCTTAGTGGCTGGGACTACAGGCACTGGCCACAATGCCTGGCTCATTTTTCTATATGTATATATATATATATTTTTTGAGACAGAGTCTCACTTTGTCACCCTTGGTAGAGTGCTGTGGTGTCATAGAGCATAGTAACCTCAAACTTTTGGACTAAAGTGATTCTCTTGCCTCAACCTCCCAAGTAGCTGGGACTACAGGTGCCTGCACAAAGCCCAGCTGTTTTTTAGAGATGAGGTCTCACTCTTGCTCAGGCTGGTCTCAAACTCATGAATTTAAGTGATCCTCATGCCTTGGCCTCCCAGAGTGCTAGGGTTACAGGTGTGAGCCACTGCCCCCAGCCTGGTCAATCAATTTTTAAAACAGTGCCAAGAATGGGGAAAGAATATTATTTTCACAAATTGATCCTGTTGGGGGACCTAATACAGTGACACAAAAACCCTTTCCTTCTTCTTCCTCCTTTCCTCCTAAGACAAAAACACAAAGGATTTGGCTAGCCTACCCGCTTAGAAGTTCTCACCAAAGGACCCTAACCTGATCAGCAAGTTGAGTGGAGTTCACCCACCCCCTCATGCCCCGTATAAAGTGGTCTCTAACTGTGTTAGGATTCAGACACCATCTTTGCACTGCCCATGTGGGTCACCTGTTCCTTTCAATAAACCTGGCCTGAACATCTCCTCTACAGCAGCCTCATCTCAGGGGGCCATCATTTACACTTTTCAGATCCTGTGACAGCTAGATAGCGACAAGAAAAATAATAAAGTTTAATTCCCACTCCACACAGCATAATTTACCAAAGTAGCTCAAAAACCAAAGGTAAGCTATAAATTATAACATGCTTATAAAAGAAGATAGGGGAAACTATTGATGTCTTTGACTTTGGCAAAGAATTCTTGGCAAGGGGCAGTAGTTTACACCTGCAATCTTAGCACTTTGGGAGGCTGAAGTAGGAGGATCACTTGAGGCCAGGAGTTCAAGACAACAGGGACACCTGATTTGTACAAAAAATAAAAAATTAGCTGGGCATGATGGTATGCACTTGTAGTTACTGGGAAGGCTCAGGCAAGAAGATTGAACACAGAAGTTGGAGGTTGCAGAGAGCTATGAAGACACCACTGCACTCTAGTGCAGGCGACAGAGTGAGACCCTGTCTCAGGAAAAAATAAATTCTTACATATAACACCAATAGGAAATCTAGCAAAACAAAAATAGATTCTTTGGACTTTATCAGCATTAATAACATTTGTACTTCAAGGGATACTATCAAGTAAGTGAAAACACAGATTGAGATCCTTATGCACTGTTGGTGGGGGTGAAAACTGCTGGAGCTGCTAGGGAAAAGAATATGGTGGCTTCTCAAAACATTAAAAACAGGCTCGGTGCCTGTAGCTCAGTGGCTAGGGCCCCAGCCACATACACCAGAGCTGGCAGGTTTGAATCCAGCCCAGGCCTGCCAAATGACAATGACAACTACAACCAAAAAATAACTGGGTGTTGTGGTGGGTGCCTGTAGTCCCAGTTACTTGGGAGGCTGAGGCAAGAGAATCGCTTAAGCCCAAGAGTTTGAGGTTGCTGTGAGCTGTGACACCACAGCCCTCTGCCCAGGGCAACATAGTAAGACTCTGTCTCAAAAAACCCAAAAAAACATTAAAAACAAAGTGGGTGTACATGTGTGATGCAGCAGCGCCATGTACTTCTGAGTATGCCCCCAAATAATCAAAAGCAGTAATGCAAATAGATATTCATTCACCTGGTTCATAAGAACATAATTCACGATAGCCAAAAGTTGAAGGCAACTTTAATGTCTATAAAAAATAAATGGATTGGGGCGGTGCCTGTGGCTCGATGGTTAGGGTGCCGGCCCCATATACCGAGGGTGGTGGGTTCAAACCCAGCCCCAGCCAAACTGCAACAAAAAAATAGCCGGGCGGTGTGGTGGGCACCTGTAGTCCCAGCTACTCCGGAGGCTGAGGCAAGAGAATCGCCTAAGCCCAGGAGTTGGAGGTTTCTGTGAGCTGCATGACACCACGGCACTCTACTGAGGGTAATAAAGTGAGATTCTGTTTCTCAAAAAAACAAAAAAGACTGTCTCTACAAAAAAAAAATTGAAAAAAGATAAATGGATCAACCAAAATGTGGGATATATGTAAATTCTGATATATGCTACTACATGACGAAGGACGTTATGCTAAGTAAAATCAGCCAGTCAGAAAAGCACAAACACTGTGTGATTCCACGTATTTGAGGGACCTATCATCAAATTCATACAATCAGAAAGCAGAAGGATGAGTGTTAGAGGCTGATGGCAGTGGCAAATAGAGGGTTATAGAGTTAAAATTTTTGCAAGATGAAAATAGGTCCAGAGATTGTTTTCACAAGGTAAATGTACTTAACATTATTGAATAGGATACTTAATAATAAACTTGGGTCAAAGAACAAATTCTGCTTAAATGCAATTATCCTACCAAAGATAAGCACCAGATGAAGAGTCTATGGGCTGGACCACGGGTCCTCGGCTGTCACTCAGGGACAAAGGGGCGGGAACTCACAAACTGTCCAATCAGTACCTTCCTTGAAAAGGTGCGTGGGGTCACGCTCGGCTCGCGCGTGTGGACGTGGCTGGTTCTGTCATCTCGCGCCGTTAAGTCTTACCTGCTTTTCGGGACTCTCGGTATCTCTGGCTCTCCTTTGTTACGCTGAGGTTGAGAGATCCCTAGGGAGGCTTACGGGACACTGCGGAAGCCAGCGAAATGGTGAGTGTGCAGTCCCGGGAGTCCACAGGAGGGGGTGATTGGAACCGGCTGTAACCGGCTGGGACGGGACCTGGGCCTCCCCGCGGTCCGCTACGGAGTCTGTGGACCCGAATCGCCGCGGGCGCAGCTCGGTCCTCGGTCCCTCTGGGCCGCAGGGTAGGACTGGGCCGGCAAAGGCACCCTCGAGCACGGGGACTTCGCCTCCCTGGGGAGCTCTGCACCCGCAGCCCTGCGTGTTCGCAGATTGTACGGTGACTATGGGAGAGTCAGCAGGGGAGGGTTGAGACTCGGTGTGTGTGGGTCGTGTCTAGGAGAATTTGTATCAGAACCTTAAGGCGAAATGTCTGGAGTGAAGCCGGGTGGAGGGAGCATTTCTTCGCTGTCAGGGGAGAGGAGGGCGCCCGGAGCTCACACACTCCTTTATACCCTCCGCCCCCACCAGGCACTGACCCACTCTAAGGTTTACCGCTCTCAAGCTTGTGTATGTACGTGAGCTTCTGAATATGGGTTTTACTGTTTTGTTTTCTTTTGAGAGGGGTGTCTTGCCCTGTGGCTAAGACTAGAGTACCGTGGTGAGATCATAGCTAACTGCAGCCTTGAGCTCTGGGTCTCAAGTGAACCTCCTGCCTCAGCCTCCCGTGTAGCTGAGACTACAGCGTGTGCTACTGTGCCTGGCGAAAATTCTTCCTTGAACTTTTTTTCTCTTAGCACTTGGTAATTTCTTTCTTTCTTTTTTCTTTTTTTGTGGAGACAGAGTCTCACTATGTCGCCCTCTGTATAGTGCCTATAGTGCTGTGGTGTCACAGTGACCTCAAACTGTTGGGCTTAAGCGATTCTCTTGCCTCAGCCTCCCAAGTAGCTGGAACTGCAGGTGCCTGCCACAACGCCCGGCTATTTTTTGGTTGTAGTTGTCATTGTCGTTTGGCAGGCCTGGACTGGGTTCGAACCCGCCAGCTCTCCTGTATGGGGCTGGCGCCTTAGCAGCTGAACTACAGGCACTGAGCCTATTTTTTTACTTTTTGGAGATAGAGTCATGCTCTGTGGCCTAGGTTGGAGTGCAGTGGTGTCATTAGAGCTCATTGCAACATTAAACTTCTGGGCCCAGGTGATTCTTCTGTCTCAACTACCTAATGCTACCACACCCAGCTAATTTTTGTATTTTTTGTAGGGATTAGTCTTTGTTGTGTTGCTCAGGTTGGTCTTGAACTTCTGGCCTCAAGCTATCTTCCCATCTTGACCTCCCAAAGTGCTGGGATTACAGGCATGAGTGCCTGGCCGGCACTCAGTAATCTTATTTTCTTTGTGAGTATGCACACTTTTTAGTTTCATGGGGAAAATGTGAGTTGATTGTGAGGTAAGACATCAGTAAAACCAGAATATTCTGGGCTCAGCGCCTGTGGCTCAATCAGCTAAGGCGCCAGCCAGGTACACCTAAGGTGGGGGGTTCAAATCCCTAGCCCGGGCCCGCCAAACGACAATGATGGCTGCAACCAAAAAATGGCCGGGCGTTGTGGTGGGCGCCTGTGGTCCCAGCTACTTGGGAGGCGGAGGCAGGAGACTTGCTTGAGCCCAGGAGTTGGAGGTTGCTATGAGCTGTGATGCCATGGCACTCTACCTGGGGGGATAGCTTGAGGCTCCGTCTCAAAAAAAAAAAAAGAAATACTTTATGAGTTCACTGGTTCTAAAGCACTTTGAGCCCTAATTTCTTACTTTAGGGGTTTTGTCCCAAAAAAGCCTAGGCTTGGGGCTCTCACTCCTGGGAGAAACTGTTTCTTCCTGAGGCAGCCTCTTCAGATTGGGTAGGAGCTCCTCTGTTTCCTGCCATAAATTGGGTAGATCCTTCCCCTCTGAGTTTTTGTTGTTGTTGTTTGATACAATCTCACTCAGTCATCCTGGGGTTGAGTCCCGTGGCATCATAGTTCACAGCAACCTCAAACTCTAGGGCTCAAATGATTCTCTTGCCTCAGTTTCCCAAGTAGATAAGACTACAGGCACCTGCCACAATGCCCAGCTATTTTTTTAAGAAATGGGTCCCATTCTTGCTCAAGCTGGTCTCTAACTCCTGAGCTCAAGCAATCCATCTGCCTCAGCCTCCCTAAGTGCTAGGATTACAGGCTGAGCCACCACACCCAGCTCCTCTGGGCGTTTTGCAGAGATTCCAGCAAGCTGGGGTCTCCAGTCTGCACTCAGGACCTGTCAAAGGCACAGAGCAGCTCCTGAGAGCAACCCTGGTGCCAGCAGCCCCCAGGCACAAGGCCTCTACCCTCCCTGCAGACCAGCTAGTTCTCTCTCACTGTCTAGCACCTGGGGCTCCCCAGCACTGCTTTTAAATCTTTCTACATGCTTGTTTTCAACAACAAATACTTATATTTAAATATTAAAGAGACAATACATATGTTTATTTTAACACTTTTTTTTTTGGAGCAGAAAAGAAGGAATTTCCCACATAGCCCATTTCATTATTTTTCTGATTATTTATTGCTGCCTAAGAAAATACCACATAACTAAGCAGCTTACCATCAACAAACCTCATGCCTGCTTGCAGATCCACAGTATGGGAAGGACCCAGGCACGAGGGCTAAGTACCGACCATGTCGGTAAAGAGGGCTCGTTAGTGATTGCAGGATCCACTTCCAGGACGACCCTCACGTGGCAGGTGAGTTTGGACTGGGTTTTAGGCTGCAGCTTGGCGAGCACTGCCAGCCCAGGCCCCTCACTTCCTCTCCTCCTGGGGTCTGTCCATGTGGCCGACTGTGCTTCCTCACACCATGGAGACGTGGCTATCTGAGGACAAAGGAAGTGAAAGTTACAGTCCCTCAAGGACTTGCCAAAAAACTGGCAGAGTGTCACGGCTGCCATAGTCTAAGGTCAGGCATCACAGAGGCTGCCCAGATCCAAGGAGCAGGGGCACAGATGGTGCTTCCAAATGGGGGAGCTACCAAAAAATCAGCAGCTGCCTTTAATCTACACACCATCATGGGGAGGCCTCCTTATCTTTTCTTCTATGCTCCAGATTTTTTTTTTTGACGCAAAGTCTCACTTTGTCACCCTAGGTAGAATGCCATGGTGTCATAGCTCACAGCAGCCTCAAACTCTTGGGCACAAGCTATCCTCCTGCCTCAGCCTCCCAAGTAACTGGCACTACAGGTGCCACAATACCCTGCTAATTTTCAGAGACAGGGTCTCACTCTTGCTCAGACTGGTCTGGAACTCCTGAGCTCAAGTGATCCATCTGCTCCAGCCTCCCAGAGTGCTGGGATTAGAGGCACGAGCCACCGTGCCCAGACCAACACTCCAGGTTGTTAAAACACGTCTCCCTGGAACTGTCTTTGAGCGCACCCAGCATCCAATCTTTCTCTACACCACAAAGTGCCTCCTTCCTTTTTAAACTAAGGTGCTCAGCACGGCTAGGATAAGAAACCATCACTCTCCTTAAAATCACCCACTTTAAAGCGAGTTATCTGCTGAGCAGTGGCCTAATTCTGGCTGACTCAGACTTCAACATCTCTAAGAGTCTATCTGTGTGCGCCGGCAAATGCCAACACTCCCCTCTCCCTTTTGGTGGCAAGGGGGTAGTACGATGAGATATTTTAAGCATATATTTTACTTATTCTTGCAAAGCATGTCTGGAAAAATGTACTTCTAATAAATATGCATTAAAGGTGAAGCATTCAAAGAGGGTTGGACCCATCTTGCATTCGTACATGTGTCTTTTTGAATTAATTCTGAATTCTTAAAGGGCTTCTTAGTCATTAATTACAATTAACTCCACCAGTTGTCATGCCCTGTGCATTCTTGATCCACTCCCTGAAGCCCAGTCAATCTGCATAATGGATGCCACGTCCTGTGCACACTGCCAGGTCCTGGTGGGGAACAGTTCAGTAATCCCAGGAGTCCTCGGCAACCCCAGCAGCCACTGCCGGACTTGAATTCTTTTGTCCTAGAATTTGCCCTTAGCCATCAAGCTCCTCGTTGGAAGTCATTCATTCCACCCAAATGGATGTTTGGAGATGGGAGGACACTGGAGCTGCCAAGTGACAGGGAGAGAGGCAGGTGCCACCATGGAGAGTTGGGATAACAGAACTGATGTCGAAAACTAAAAATTTAAACCCTTATAGCACAGTGTAACGTTAACAGATTAATCACAAGGAAATTTATCCTCCAACTTATGGAAAATTGACCCAGATGGGGCCATGAGTCCCGTCGTGGTCGGAGTGGCAGCTGTGGGTGCTGGCTGGTCCCTCTGTTCTCCCCCTGCGTGAATGTCACTCAGGAGACCTCTGCTCAGTGATCACACCGCCAGCTTGGAAGTTCCACCGCCCGGGGTTGGGGCTGGACTTGGCCCTCAACCTGCATGATGGCTCCAGGGGACAGATGTTATCTGAATTTATGGGAGGAATCGGGGTTCAAAGTAGGACACTGAGAAGGCAGCTCATATCTGCACCCAGGCCTCTGGCTCCACAGACCCCCGGGAGCCTCCTGTGTGTCCCTGCTTCCCAGAGAGTCACCAAGACTTTCTCCAACCCAGACCCTGCAGACCACGAGCTGGGTGGCTGGGTATGAGGGCAAGGCCAACCTGGAGAAGCCCCCCCTACCTATTTCCCACTCCCCCTGCTCCTGGCAGTTCCCCTTCCCAACCTAGGGCCTGCCCCCTGTGACCTCTCTGTGTCCCTTTTAGGTGGGGACTCAGAGGCACCCTCTGCCAGCGCCAGCCTCTGGTCCACCCTCATGCCTGCCTCTCAATCAGCCATTATAAACAGCCTCTCCGCTCTGCTGTTCAGGCCACAATTAGCTGCCCCACATTTACAATCCAAATAAACTTCTCTTTAATGAGAATACTTTTCCTTTCATTATTTTATGAGCAGCTGGTTAGAGCCACTTAGTAAAAATCATTTAAAATAGCAATCAGGCTACGGTTGCCAGTGGGACAGCGGGAGGGGTATAGGCCCCAAGCACCCCATTAACACCGTGAACTTGATGGGAAAAGCCGGGCTGTGGCAGACAGCATCGCAACACAGGCTCACAGGCAGCTGTCCTGGGGCTGGGGAGGGTCTGAGGCTGCAGGTGCCAGCAGGGAATAGCCAGGGAAGGGCAGGAAGGAGCTCAGGGATCAGTAGGACAGGAAGTACAGCAAAAGGACAGCAGACACTCTGTCCTCACAGCCTGGCTGGGGGCAGAGTCTGGGAGGGGATGAGGCCCCCAAATGACAGGGCAGCACTAAGGCCAGGGAGAAGAAGGATGGAGGAGAAAGGGGACAGCAGAAGCCGGCTGGGTGGCAGGACAGTCCCCAACCCTGAAGACAGGAGCAGTAACAACAATGCCATCAGCAATGGGAGTGGCTTCCTGACAGACCCTCCTCTGTTCCAGCCTGGGTTCCAAGCATTCCTGTAACAACCCACCCAATGCCCGCAGCAGCCCTTTAAGGTGGGGATCATGAAGGCCTCTATCTTACTATATAAATGAGGAGACTGAAGCATGGGGATATTTTTATATCCACCCATAAGGCATAGCAAGGGGGAAAGGGCCCACAACACCCTGGGGACCCCAGAAGAACCGTACTACCCAAGAACAAGCCGACAGAAAGGACCTTTGACCTCAGCTGGGAGTTTCCCCCAAATTTCAAATGATCTTATGTGGAGTTTGTCCCTTTCTAGCTGGGGGCAGGACCGTCTAGTGGCTGGAGCTTCAGACACTCTTATCCCCCTCCCCCTACACCCACCCCCAGAACCTGCAACAAGGCGGCATAGACAGAGAGGTGGGTTTGAGGAGGAGCTCAGCTGTCCTGGGAGGCCAGAGCCTCGGGCCCCAGGACAGGCAAGGGCCCCCTCCGGCCTGGTCACTGCTCCCCCAAGGGCAACCAGGAAAGAGGGCCGGTGGATCAGACCCCGGAGGTGGCCGGAAGAAATGAGGTTTCCCAGCCAGAGGGCAGCTGCAGAGGGAAGGCAACAGCAAATGTGTCCTGAGTTAAGGAACGTGGGAACCTAAGCCCCTGTGAGCCTCCCGGATAAAAACCCCTCCAAACCCCTCCATGAAACGCATCCAACCAGGAGATGGAGCGAGAGAAGGAGATGGGAGTGTGGGAGCCCCGGTGAGGGTGTGAAAAAGACGGATAGACGGACCCTGGATGTGATCGACACAGAACTAATAAACACCAGACCCTGCAGGAGCCACGCTTGCTCTGGAATGTTCTAATCGCAACTCTAACAAGGCAGAAATCACACAACCCACGAGAGCTGGGCCTGGGGTGGGCAGAGCATGGACACTGCAGGAGCCGCTTCTTCCCCAGCAGGTTAATCCTGCCCCAAACTCGGGGGATGTGGAAAGATGACAAGTTTGTGCCTTTAGTAGTTTTTTGTAATTTATTTCCTTATTCTTAGATCACTTAAGAACTAATATCTCTCTCTTGTGGTTAAAAAATGATCTGAAGTTCAGCAAATCTTTCAATTTCACCTCTATTTCCTTTTTCTCTGTGAAATTCAAGTGAAGTTCATGAATTTTTATATTTAAAAGCATGATTAAGCAATCCCATTCTTATCAAAGTACCTCCTGGAGTTCTCTGCCCACCCCTGGCTGAAGGCTCGGCTGCCCAATAGACTGTGTATCACAAATGCAATACTGTGATCTAGATGTTTTATCCTCATGTTGACCTGAAATTTGTTTTAAAAAGCATCTCTACCCACAGACCTACACTTGTAGGCCCTACACCAACAACAGGTGCCACCATCTGCCCACCACGTATCAGCCTGTGCCTACAGAGGTTTCTGGAAAGAGAGTCACTCGGGACAGAGTGGACTTCTCAAAGATAGCCACAACACCGTCTTTTGCCCCAAAATGCTCTCTGGGGGTGCAACTTGTTCTTCCCCGTCGAGAGGCGGAATCCAATTCCCCTCCCTGAATGGGGGCTGGCTTGGGTGACCAGTACTGTGTGGAAGTCCTGCAGCCTCTGCCCAGGGCCCTGGGAGTTCGCACTCTGCCCTTCCAGGGCGCCACCTCTCAGAACCCAGCCGAGGCTGCATCGCCACAGCCACATGGACAGGCCATGCAGAAGCACCCCAGAGGACGGTGTGTGCTGAGTCCAACCCAAGAGCATCCCAGGCACCTGAGTGAAGGAAGCTCTGGAATATTCCAGTGCCCGGGCCACTGACCACTCCCAACCTTGAGAGTCCTCCCCACTGGGCTTCAGACACCACAGAGAAGAGACACACATGCCTGTCCTGACTGCAGGTCCCGTGAGCAGCACAGGGGCCGTCATCTAATGCCACCATGTTCCAGGCTGTGTTTTATGTCACAGCAGATAACAGGAAAAGTCGCCAGCTGTGTGATTATCTCTGAATGGCAGGATTTCAGGTAATATGTTGTTTCTTTTTTACATATAGCTTGAATTTCTTTATAATTGGCAGCTATCATTTTTATGAAAATAACAAAGCTATGACTTCCTGAGAATGCTCTTTCTGCTATACCCTGCCATCCAGCAGACAGCTGGTTTCACCAAAAAAGTTACATCTTTCCAAATCTATGTTTCCACATTCTGAATTCATTCAAAATTGGGCACAGTGGCATGAATGTGTCATCTCCTTGGTGCCAGCCTGCTCGGGGCCAAGGACCGTACCCTTGGGGGTACCACTACCGCCGATGAGGACAAATTGCCCAGCTCGGCAAACCATGTGGCCTGATTCTCCAGATAATTGCTTGTGTTCCAAACCACTTTGTACTGCGCTCATCTGGACAAATGCCCCATGCCTCTGCTCTTCTGGGTACAGGCCTTAATTCCCTGCAAAATCAGCTTGGCGGCTGGTCCTGGCAGTGCCCTTCCAAGGGAGCGCTCTCCAGGCTTCTGTTAGTCAAGAAACGCTCCGTCACTCAGCTCCGAAATATCTCCCTAATTAAAAACCTCTCTGCTCCAAATAGCTCCCTTCACTTAAGGCTGTTTCCTTCCCTAATCACAGAAAAGCTGTTATATATTCACTGTTTTTACATAAGACCCATATGTCCGCACTCCACCCTGTTAATGGGACCGACCCAAAAAGAAAACAGGAAGAAAACACTAACCGGCATAAATCTGTGAGTTCTTAAAGTGAAGAGAGACGTCGTCAACTGTGTTTACAAAGGTGCTTATTAATAGACTGGGTACAGCAAAGAGACGCGTCATGATCAAAAGACTCCATAAATGAATTCAAAACAAAGGAAGCCAATGTAAACGGACTCACAAGGCATTCTTCTACAAGCTAGAAAAAGTGTCAGGAGCAGAAAGCACCAGGACCGAACCTGGGATAGTGCATCTCCTAAAAGCATGGGCTGTGGCTCCTTCAGGCCCCTCCTCCTCCAGGTCTCATGGTCTTGGGCCCAGGACTAAATCCCAGCACCGTGGTGAAATTCAGTGAGACAAAGCGTGCAAAGTTCTGAGCACTGAGCCTGGCTCTCAGGAAGCACACCCAGACCCTGGCTAATCTTCCCAGACCCAGTCTCACACTCAGCCATCCAGGGGGCCTGGGGGACTCCAGTGCTGCGATAGAGCCAACCAGCCCCAGATCGTGACAGCCCCATGTACCCATCACTCGCCAGCTCAGCACTCAGGGGCATCACTTCAAATAGTCCACGGTGGGAGCATTTACACCAGATAAATTGGCAAACACTGTAATTCAATAGCTATTCTTTTCATAGAGCAGTGATTAAATATTTACCAGCACAGCACTGGACCCGACAGAAGGGAGAAGATGGGAACTATTCAAAGGGCACTAAAGGGCTGAGTGGGAGGGGGAGTGTAGTTGAAACCACCTGACCCTAAGCATCTACCACTCATCCTTTAAACACGGCGCAGGGGACAGAGCATGGGCTAGAGTCAGAGGAGGGTTTGAATTCTCCCATCTCAGAGATGGGAGGTCTGAGGCTCGGTCTAACCCAGGACAGGAGGGTCGTGGACCACAGAGCCAGGACTCACATGGCTTCGTCCTGCCTTAACCTGGGACCCACAGAGCTGCATCTGAGCAGAGCTCTGGTCACCGGGCCACAGGGCTGCCTCTGGGAGTCAAGTCCAGCTGGAGTGGCCACTTAGCTGAGCTTCCGGTGCTGAGATTTGTGTTTTTCCACAAGAACTACAAGAACCAAACTGAACAAACAAACACTCGAAGCCCCACATGAACCTGTGTGGTTAAATCCTGCTGGAAAACCATCAGCAAAAAAGAAGCTGCATTGATTCCCTCACTCGTGTGCACAAGCTGCAGAGCTGGATTCCTTTATTTTGATTTGGGAACAAGTTGAAACAGCCCTCCAAATTAAGGAAATAACTTTACAAATTCACGTTTTATGTTTTCTTATTTTGGAAATATTCATGGCCTCAATATGTCTCTTCTATGCCCTTATATAAAATCATTTTTCTCTCCCATTTGCCAATTTTTAATGATTTTTTCCCCTTATACTTACAACAAAGCAATCATTTCAGATTAATTAAGTTTTCGTTAAAATGTATTATTGTAATGTCCCAGGTACTGAATCGTGATTTTATTTCCAGGAGAACAAGCTTCTGAGAAAAACATCATAAATTTTGCAGGCGGACGATTTCGACCCAGTTGCTTCCTCTGCCGTGCAGCTTGGGGAGTTTGCACACAGTAGGTTCCAAATAAATGCTACAGGGAGGAATGATGAGCAGTAATAACCATCAGTGCTGTGGAGAGGGCAGCACGTTCTCAGAGGACTTCCAAACATGCACCGCTACGTGCCGTGTTATCTCGTTTTGTTTCAGCCCTCCTCTGATGTAGACCCACTTATCTACTTTGTTTTGTTTTCATGAGAAAACCGGCACCCAGAAATGTGAAGACACACACCAAGTTTAGTCACACAGGGTCCCGAGGTGGAGCTGGCACTTGAACCTGGGTCTTTCCACCTCCAAGCACTCCCACGGGTGAGGACTGCGGGGACTCCTGGTGCAGGTGTCAGTCGTCCCCTGGACCAGACTCTCTTCACTCTGCCTCTCAGACCATGTTCTTTGTCATCTGGAACACAGTTATTTTCTTTTCAAGACTTAATAACTCCATTCAAAACCAGAGTCATTTTAATATTTTTAAAATATCAAGTAGCTTAGAAAATTTGAACACCAGGGAAAAAATCAAGTTACACAGAAAGAAGAAAACTGACCCCAGTTTTGAGGGCCCTCGAGCCTTCTGGCACCTGCTCGTTTTCAGTAATGCTGTTTGGGCCACACTGATGGGGCTGGGGCTATGCCCAGGGATGGAGGGTCACAGGAAACCTCCAAATGTTTTTCAGACTCTCAGCTTTGTGGAACACTCTGATCTGAATGATTCGGCATCTTGCAGACTTGGTGTCACGCCGTCTGGGGTGAGAGATCTGAGTTCTGGGAGCCCATACGGGACCAGCAGCCTGGAGCCTTGGCCAACAGGGTGGGGATGAAGGCCGGCTGGTCCCCCCGGAAAGAAAATTAAATCTGTTCCTATCTTGTCCATCGTTGAGTTTTGGGGTCTCTTTGCTCTGGGTCCTTGTCTTCATTCTCCGCCTCATCCCCTCCTCAGGGCTCACACCCACTTCCCCACCCCACCCCACCCCGTGACCAGCGGGGCACCTCCACCAATGGCCTGGCTGTGGAATCTCATGGTCCTACCAACCAGACAGACACTCATCTCCACCTAACCAGCATGGACAAAACATTCCATAAAGATACTTCTGAACCCCAGAGCTGACCTGCCATGCCAGCCTGCAGTCCCTAACCCTCTGTCCCATTTCTTCCAACTAGAACACAGAGCCATGCGGTGGGGGGTGGAGGGGAGTAGAAGGGTGAGGGACGGGTTGTGGTGGACATGGCATGCTCCCTGGACCTGGCAGCCTTGGGCTCAGCTCCTGCTGGGGCGTGGCTTGTCACCCTGAGCCCAGCAATCTGGTCCTCACAGTCGACACCCATAAGAAACCCCCTCACAGGCTCCGGGGGATGCAGTCATATCCCACTGATGTAGTGGACACCCTTAAAAGTGCAGTCCCCCTTGACTGACACCAGGTCCACTCCAATGGGGATAAAGGCCGTCATTCTGGATGTGACAGCACCTCAGTAGAACTATTGTGAGTCCCTGGCCCTTACCCAAGAACATGAGCTCAAGCTGAGAATGAGCTTATGTCTCCCTGGACTCGAACGGCTAGGATGGGGGCTCTGGGGGCTGCAGGGAGCACAAGGCCCAGGTCAGAAGGAGGAGTGCAACCGTGTGCCTGAGGAGGGGGACGGAGAGAGACTCTGGTCACATCTCCTGACTCTGACCCACCCCTTCTGAGGTCCAGTCCATACTCCTGCCCTTGTCCCACCATGGCCCATAGCCAGCTGGACTTCTCCTCTACACCATCCACGTTTGCTTCTGTTATTTGCAAGAAGATCATTGTAATCAATTCCATAAAGGAGGCAGCCAGTGCAGTACCCGTCACACGGTTGGGGCTCAGCCACCATCTGCTTCCTCCTTAGCCTCCTTAGACCAGCACCTGCTTAGTCCTAAAGGGAACTAGGACCCCTGGGTAAGGCTCCTGTGGGGCTCTGGATCCTGTGCTGTGCCCCTTCATGCCCTACTGAGCTTTTAGACAAACAGAGCTCTTGTGAGAGGAAGCTGAGGGTCCCACACGAGCACAGCTCACCCCAGAGTACCTGCAGCAATAGGGGAGGACAGGACAGCCTGGGCATGCATGAAGGTGCAGGGGCTGGCACCTTCATGACTCAAAGGTCACCTGGCCAGGTGTGCTCCTACCCTCACCTGCTGCCTGAGTCACGCCCGTCCTCCAACCCCGCTGCCACTGTGCCCCCCACACACACTGTCTGTGCTGTGGGCTCCAGCCAGCACTTGCCAGCTGCACCCAGAGCTGCCCTGCCCAGATGGCAGGCCACCTCCGCCGGCTCCCTCTCCTGGGCTGCACTGGGCGTCAGACACAATGCTAGTCCTTTGAAGCGATAGACACTGGCTGAGAATAAACCCACAGGATTTATGCTCCTCAATTCCTGATGACATTATTTAAATTGCCTCTGATTTATCACTAACTCAATATGCATTGTCATTTCTAAGTAATTACAGAGAATATTGTAATCTAAGTATTATTACATCAGGAGCACAACTCCAGATAAATACACCTCTGCCTGCCCTCACTCAACTCCACAATGTGGATCGATTCCTACTGATTTCTTGAATGTGAACATCTCAAGAGGTCTTGAATCCCCATTACCGCAGCTCGGCCATAAATCCTCCTTGTTAGAGGATGAGGGCGAGGGACAGCTGGTCTCCCTTGCACACTTACCCACCTTCCCGCAGGACCTCAGCCCATCCTTTGGACAAAAGCCATTTCGGGGCCAGCAAGGAATCCAGGGTCCTGCCCTGTAGGGTCAGTCACAGCCCCAGGCTGAGACACACAGCACCAGCTTTCTCCCTGGCAGCCTTCAAATGTTTTGTTTATGTGAAGACATCCCAGGTCCAGAGTGTGCTCGGCAAGCTCACGGATTCCAGGAAGTCAGATGCGGTTTCTGCCCAGTTGACATTCTATGTTCCACTGGCGAGTCTAATGCAGGTATCTGAGTGTGAGGTTTGGTTCAGGGGTGATTCTGCCCTCTCCAGGTTGGCTGGGTCTTGAAACAGACCTACCCTCTCTGAGCCTCAGACACACCCTTTGTAAATGAGGACCAACAGCTGCCCCATCTATTTCATATTATAAATGGTCAAGATGATCAACTGAGCTGGTGGATAAGAAAATGTCTGTAGGTTGCCAAGTGCTGGGTGAGAAAAAGAGAGGCTGTTATTACAGAAGATCAGTGACTCCTAGAGAAGCAAGTCCCCACTGAGGGTCATTTATTTTTCAGATAAATGTGCACCATCCCACTCACTTTCTTATAAATGAAAACAAAATTCATAAAACTATTTCATATACATAATAACAAGACAAAATCCATCTCCATAAAATAGATAATTGAAAGGAGGTATAAAATGGGACAGAGTTTGGTACATAGTAGGTGCTCAAAGTTGTCTGTTGCCAAATAAGTCAGAAAACAGACAGAGAGGGAAGGGAGACACGGCAGGGAGAGCGTGTACACACACACGCGTACACAGACAGAGAGGGAAGGGAGACACGGCAGGGAGAGCGTGTACACACACGTGCGTACACAGACAGAGAGGGAAGGGAGACACGGCAGGGAGAGCGTGTACACACACGCGTACACAGACAGAGAGGGAAGGGAGACACGGCAGGGAGAGCATGTACACACACACACACAAACACACATGCACGCACACAGTCATACACACGCACAAACACACATGCATGTAAACAGTCATACACACGCACAAACACACATGCATGTAAACAGTCATACACACGCACACACGCACATGCGCGCACGCAGTCATACACATGCACACACGCACATGAGTGCACACAGTCATACACACGCACATGCACACATGCGCGCACACAGTCATACACATGCATACGCACACACATGCGTGCACACAGTCATACACGCACAAACACACATGCACGCACAGTCACACACACACAAACACACATGCATGCACACAGTCATACACATGCACACGCACACACATGTACACTGTGTTTCCTGGCTTCCATATGCACTTTCTCATGTTAACATATCTGAGCTTGGAACACACATCACAATTGAAGATGACTTGCAACCACTCTTGGTCTAAACTGGAGACATTTTTCAGAGAGAATCTGCCTTTGCCCCACCAGTCACCTGAAAGTACTGCTGAGAGAAGGTCGCTTCAATTTGAATTCTGTTAGTAAGATTTTAATTCAAAGTGTAACCCGCGTATGTGCAAGTCTGGGTTTAAAACCTCGTGGGAGAGTGCCAGTTTTCCCTGATGCCCTTTCTTTACGACGCGTCTGCTGCTCATTACTGCCACTGCGGCCCGTGGGATCCCCCTCTGTGCAGGGTCTCCTGTTAGACTGCTTACTTCCGCAACTTCCTTTCCTAGTGGCACAGAAAACAGAGTCCCTCTCATCGACAGCAGTGCAGCTTGGGTGAGGTGTTTGTCTGCACAGCTACACACACTCACAGCAAGAAGGTGGAGGTACAGGTCGGTCAAAGGGACCCTATATCCATAAAATAACAATTCCAGAAGAAAAGAGAGAAGCACGATCTGAAAACCTCATAGTGTAGTGTTTATTTGTTTTTTCAGAATTAGAGAAAGACAGGAGTCTTCAGTTTAAAATGCCAGTTAGGTACAGAGCAGGATAAACAAACAACAACAACAAAACGTTGCGTGTAGACACAGAGTAACCGCACAAAAGCAGGATAAAAATTGAAAACCTTGAAGGCTATCAGAAGGAAAAGACAGATTCCTGCAAAGCCTTATGAATCAGACAGACTTCAGATTTATCAACAATGATAGAGATAGGAACAAAGGGAATAATGTCTCCAAAAAGCTGTGGGAAGATAAACACTAACTGATATCTCACACCAGTATGAACAATTATTCAAGAAAAAGATAAAATAAAACCTTGCAAGGACTAAAATAATTTGCCATCACGGAAACGGCTGTTAAGAGCTGAGGAAGGAGGAACAGCGCCCCCAGAGGTAGCTCGCGGCACAGCAGGCGCGGGGAAGGGGGAGCTTGCCCAGTGAGGACTTATCAGTGATGACTCAGTGGGACGTTGTCTTATGAAATAGTAGCACATTTGGGGTTTTTATGTAAAATTACAATTCAGATAACAGTAACAGAAAGGCTGACAGCAGAGTGGTCTGTCGGCTGGTAAGTTCTGCTGAGGTCTGGGTCATGCTGGAGAAAAGACATTACAGAAATAGGAGCCCCCATCCTCCCCACCCCCAGCAGGTCTCCTGAGACGCTTCTCAGGGAGCCTTTCTTGGGCTCAGCACACTAACTTGGCCAAGCTTAAATATCTCCCAGGGCAATACTTTCAGTTACTCCATAGATAAGAAACACTTACATCTGTGTCTCAGGGACGCAACATTTTATTTTTTTAATTTCCTATTCATATGAGGGTATGTATGATGAGGTTACATTGAAAGGTCAAGTCTAAGTGGTGGTTGTGTCCATTGGACAGGGTGCAAGCACACACCCGCACGTGGCTCCCCCTAGGAGCTACCGACCCTCCTCCACACGGGTTCTGGAATTTAATTGAGTTTTTCTTTCATAGTGCAACTTTGTTATTCATCTACAAGTTTCAAACTGAGTACACACCATGCTTGTTTTTCCATTCTTGTGATACTTTACTTCCGAGAGTGTTCTCCAAATCTATGCAAGTTATAAAAAAAGGATCAAAAATCTCCAGTATTCCATGGTGTAAACAGACCACAGTTTATTGATCCATGCATGTGCTGAAGGGCACTTGGGTTATTTCCACATCTTCACGATTGTCAATTGGACAGCTGTAACACTCGAGCGCATATGTCCTTATGGAGAAATGACTTATTTTCTTTTGGGTAGAGACCCAGCTGTGGGCCTGCAGGTCAAAATGGAAGGCCTGCTTTCCTCATCGTTAATTATTGGAGAAATGAAAATCTGTGAGATATCACCTAACCCCAGTGAGAACGGCCCACAAAGTCACAAAACAACAGGTGATGGGGTGGGTGTGGGGAGAGGGGACACTCCTGCAGCTGGAGTGGGTGTGGGGAGAGGGGACACTCCTGCAGCCGGAGTGGCTGTGGGGGAGGGGACACTCCTGCAGCCGAAGTGGGTGTGGGAGAGGGGACACTCCTGCAGCCGGAGTGGGTGTGGGAGAGGGGACACTCCTGCAGCCGGAGTGGGTGTGGGAGAGGGGACACTCCTACAGCCGGAGTGGGTGTGGGAGAGGGGACACTCCTGCAGCCGGAGTGGGTGTGGGAGAGGGGG
>CAUYQV010168527.1:0-12575 GCA_963574575.1 Galagoides demidoff
GTCTGCCAAGTTCTCAGACTCTGGCTCAGGCTAAGATCTGAAAGGAGCTGAGCAATGAGGAGGGAGCATGGGCAAAGGAGCCTTTTGGAGAACAAGGAGGCTATCCCAAGGCTGACTCTTTCCTGCCCTCTGCAGATGTGGGGAGGAGACACAAGTGATGACCAGGAAGCTATGGGTTCAGTCCAAGCCTAGGGAGGGCAGGAGATGGAGGGAAATGTTACCAAAACAGGTCCTAGCCACCAGCACTTACTGTTTATGGGGACCTACTATGTGCTGGGAGCTTTTTGAGTGATGCGATTCAGTCCACCCAGCTGACCCTGCCAAGCAGGACAGGTAATGCTCGGCTGCCTAGGTTCACATCCTGGCTCTGGCCAAGAAGTGCTGAGACTTTGTGTGCCTTTGTTTACTCCTGTATCAAGTGGAGGCAAGAATCTAGGCAGTGAGGGCTGTGAGCTCAGGAGGAGGCTGAGGGAGAAGTATTAACACTTACTGAGCAGAAAGTGTGGACTCCACTGTGAGGCCCGCTGGGCTGGACAGGCAGCACAGGCTGTCTCACACTCACTGTCAGGGCTTCTCACACTTACAGGCCAGTCTAAAGGGACCTTCTCATAGGCTCAGTCTTTATGTGGTCAGGGACTCCCTGTCCTGGACACAAGCCTGGAGAGCCACCTGATCCTGGCCAGGTGTTTGTCTCTAATGTGGCTGATATCATCTGAGGTCCTCACTATTGTTCCCTGACCCAGCTTAGCCCAGCAGGACTGGCTGGGACAGGGCCATCTGGAGGGGTGAGTAGAAGGCAGCCCCATGGCCATCCAAGGTCAAATGCTTTTCTCTCTCCTGGATGTGCACCTCAGTGAGGCATTGAGAGCAATCTATGCATTCCCACCTGCCAAGAGCTTCGCAGTGTGCCTGACTATGTCGCTGGGCTACTTCCCCCAACACCCTGTTCGGGGGGGCTGGAATCTGTGTTATTCAGGGTCAATAGCCCATTTGTTCCAACACTTAGGGAGATAATAGCCAAGGGCCAGGTGCCACCCACAGTGTCTTTGATATGACCAAAAGGACTAATTCTCCCTGTTCCAGTGATGGTGGTGGGGTCTTTGTTGGAGAAAAAAAGTGTTAAAATCCCACATATTTAACATCTGCTTCCATTCTGTGTAACACACACATGCACAGACATAGAAACTCACGTGCACAGACACACACACACAGACATACAGCACATGAAGACATGAGGACAGATACACCTGGCTACACAAAGACACACATAGTTACATGCACACAAGCACACACAGACCCATACAAAAACCCATGGAGACGCATAGAATCACAGAGACCTGCAGACTTAGATGCACACACACAAACACACGCATATTGAGGTTCCCTCTTAGTTTAGGCCTCATGAACACCAAGGTTCAGTAACAGTTCCCAAAGCTATGGGTCTGTCCTGGCCCTCAGAGCCTGTCAATGTTACCATGTATAGAAGAAGAGTCTTTGCAGATGTGGTTAAGTTCAGGGCCTGGATACGGGCAGGTTATCTGGGTAAGTTCTAAGTACATTGTAAGTTGCCTTATGAGTCAGAGGCAGGCAGAAATTTGAGGCAGGTGAGGAAGAGGAGGCCATGTGGCCACTGAGGCTGAGTTTGCAGGAATGGACACATGCCAAGTGATGCTAGCCACCATCGCAGGTTGGAAGAGGGTGCAGTGACCTCTACCCTAGAGCACTGAATTTGTCCCAGTGATACTGGTTCTGAACCTCTGGCCTCCAAAACTCAAGAGAATACATTTCTATTTAAAACCACAAAGCATGGGGTAATTTGTGACAGCAGCCACAGGGAACTGATATAGGGCACGGCTCAGCTTCTTGTGGCCGTTGTCTCTACACATGGTCCTGACTTGTGGGGTGATTTTAAGAGCTGACTGAACCCTTTTCCCTGTGTGTCCCCTGACTTCAGCTCAGGAGATGGCACAGAGCACGTGGGGGAGGATGGCCTGGGGCCAGCCTGATGCCCTCAACTCTCTGTAAAATGTCAGGACTCGAGGGCCTCAGTGTTCACATTTTGCTGGTGAGGAAACTGAGGCTCCAGGAGGAGAGGGGAGGTCCCCAAGATTAAGCAGCATATTAATGAGAGAGCTAGGAAAGTCTTCCAGCTCATGGTCATCAGTAACAAATGTGTGAAGATGAGTAATTCATTCCTCTGTTCATTTTCTGCCGGTGTATCAAGAAACAGGGAAGCCAGCCATGCCACCTGCCCTCGAAAGTAATATTTCTGGAGTTCACAGTCTTAATTATTTGGTGGTCAGCTAAGTACCAGCAGCTTTTTTGTGTGACACTCTGCAATTAATCTGTAAAATAAACCTCCATGCTAAGTCTTATTTTCTCGGCTTTGCAGTTGACGAAGCTGAGAAACAGAGACATCCAACCGCCTGCTCAGGACGGCCACGGCAGAGAAGGTGCAGCTGGGATTCCTATTCTTTCCACTGTCCTTAGCAGTTTCATCTGGACATTTTAATGTTGAAAGTCAACTTAGAACTAAAAGACATATGGTGATCAATCTCAGAACATATTCTGAGGGTATTAACTGCTGCTAAAAGAAAAAAATGTGTTTTACTTAACACACGTTGCTGACCTTGTTTGTCCTCTGTCCTCTGTTAGAGGAGCCCAGTGGAATTTTAAAAGAATTCTGTTAGCTCCAATCTGTTGTTCCCAGATAATCTCGTACAATGAGCTCTTGGATTTTGGAAAAGGAGCTTTGACTCCTGAGAGCAAATACTCTTGGAAATTATTGGTTATGCCACTTGGTGGCATGCCACATGGTGTCCCCTCACTGGCCTGATGTGCTGTATCCTCTCCCAGGCGACTCAGTGCCAGAATCCCTAAATTTTCCCAGCATCTGGACTGACTTCTCACCTGGCCTGTGCTGAGCACCTTATAATAGGAACTTTCTAACGTAGCCCCTCATGCAAGTTTCCTTCAGCCTTCACTGTGCTTTTCAGATCTTACATCTTTCCAAGTTTGCTTGTTAGGTGAAGATTTTTTTGCTGCATTTCATGGTTTCTGGTTGTATGAATTAGGATGGGCTAGGCAGTGCTGTAGTAACCAAGAAGCTCACCATTTACGGTATAATCCAGCCAGGGTCAATTTCTCTTCCACTCTACATGTCCTGCATGGGACAAACAGAGGGGGTCTGCCCATCCTGTGACACAGCAACCAGGCTGATGGGGCTTCATCTCCTCACTTCTCTGCTCTGGAGATTCTGACTCTATATCCTTTCATCATTCCAGATAAAACAATTTCAGTAGGCAGCATGATACTAAATACCAAAAATAGTTCTCAGTAAAGTCTTGCTACCGTTTGAGTGCCTGCTATTAGCATTTTTGGAGCTTGGATAACCAGCCCCCTCTGCCCTGCTCAGTGCCAGCCATTTGAGGGAAAGGACAAATAAATAAAATGTATTTTGTTTGTTTGTTTGTTTGTTTGTTTCTGACAAGGCAGACATTAGAGCATGTGGGTTACGCCTGTTGGAACTTGGGCTTCCAAAAACTGATCCCTGAGTTAGACAGCTTCATAACCTTCCGCAATGTGACATCAAAGCCAGGCTTCTCTTTGACCCAACACCTAGGATGGAGGAAGATTTCTGGTTGGCATGACAGGACAAAGAACTTTAGAGAAATAAGCCATTTCATTGAGACCTCATCTTTTATTCACCTTTTGCCAATGAGGAAACTGCGGCATAAAGAAGTTGTGGGACCTCTGCAAGCTCACGCAGCCTGCTCTCTCCTAGCCTGTCCCTTGTGATACTGTCAAGTCTCCTGCCATTCTGGGTTGCTGCCTGTGTCCCTGCTGGGAAGGAGTTAGCTCCAGTGAGAATGCCTTTCTCTGATATCTCCACCCAGGACCATTACATTGTCCTTTTAGAACTGACCCAGAAGGCTGGTCACTGTACTGTAGCTTACGCCTGCAATCCCAGCATTTTGGGAGGCTGAGGCAGAAGGATCACTGAAGGCCACATTTATAACTCAGCTGACATCAGCAGGACACAGCAGCACCATGTCTATGGTCCTCACTTTCCCTGGGGCCACCTGTTGGGCAGAGCTGGCACTGCAAGTCAAAGTTTCATTTATTTAGGCTTAAAGTCTAATTTGTTTGTTCTCTCCCCTGCAAACTGCTAGGTGAGGTGACTCTGAGGTCCCTGTTGTGACTCTGAGGTCCCTGGCTGAGCTAGCACCCTACTTTCTGTGTTTCCCTCTCATCTGTTTCAGAGCAGAGTAGGGGTCCTACCTTTAAAAGGAAACTGACCCAGAACACCCCAGAAGTCCTGGCAACTCTGCCTTCACCTGGAGCTTGGGCAGAGCAGGTGGGCTAGAGGCTGGAGTTGTTAACTATGATTCCATATGCACTAAAGAAGTGTGTGCAGTTGATGGTAGCCAGGCCCAAGAGTGAGAAGACTTGCCTTCTACAGTGGACAGGCCACATAACCTGTTCAACCTCAATTTTCCCATCTGTACAGTGGGTTAATGATTCCCAGCCTGTGTCCTTTAAGACCTGTTTTGAGGATCAGATCAAACAAGTAATAAATTTGTAAAAGCTCTCGAGAATAAGGCAAGATGAGAACTTTTGGAAGTCCTGCCCATGACTTGTGGCATACGTTTCTTCTCCTCATGGCAAGGTTGTCCTGATGGTCTATCTACCTGGAGCCCTTTGGTTCCCACAGGTGCCAGTGAAGTCCCCTCTGGGACTGGAAGCTGGTTTGAATTCAGTCTCTCCCAGCCAGACTCATGACTCATTTAGGACAGATAACTCTTGAAAGCACAATGACAGTGTCTAAGGTGAGCTCTCAGCCTCTTTCACTTCCCTGCACTTTCAGGGAGTCCAGTCTGCCTTTGGTTCAGCCCCTCCTCACCTGCAGAATGCCAATGTTGAGAAAAATGTGGAGTCATGCAGGTTTTTGCTTAGGGCTATGAGTTGTTTGAACTTGGGTGAAAAGAGCTTCAACAGAGTGGCTGCTCCCGCATTGGGCACAAGGTATGGTTCTCATGAGCAGGAGGCCACCAACAATCCTTATCGTTTAAGGAGGAATTAGCTCTGCATAAATCCAGTGTGGGCCCTGAAGGGGAGCATTGGAGTAAGATGGTGCAGTGTGAAGGAAAAATAGAGCCCATGAAGCTGGGTCTTCTACTTACTAGCTAGACATGGTGGCAGACCGCTAGCGTCTCTGAGCCTCAGTATCCTCACCTGTGGATTTGACATATAAGAGCACAGCAGATCTACTCACAGCATCAAGGTGCTACTATGATGATTAAATAAGAAAATGCTGGGAAAAAATTTCCCGGGGTGTCTGATTCACAGAAGGAGCTCAGAGATGCAGAAGTGCAATCTCTTATACTACTCTGCTCAGAAGCTATAAAAGTTGTCTCATCTGATTTGAGCCTCATGCCAACTCAAAGGTAGCATTTAGTATAAATGATGAGGAAACAGGCTCAGAGAGGTTTGATAACTTCAGTACCGTCACACAGCTGGGAGGTGGCATAATCTGAACTTGAGTCCACGTCTTCAGACCCTCAGGTCTGGCGTCATTCTCTGTGCTCGAGGCTGATGGTACCACTAATGCATGTGTGGAGGGTGAAGACGTCTAAGTGAGTAACCTCCAGAGAACACAACACTTACATGGAACACAGCTGGTGCCCATTGACGAGACTAAGTCATGTCAAATTACTAGTATTTCACCATTTGAAGTATGATAATTACAATTTCATGTAACTCAACCCAGTGCTTCAGGTACCGGCCACCCAGTGTGTGGTTAGATGGTGATTTCTACATTGGTGTGGAATGGGCAGTGTGTTCCATGGGACAAGACTATTTCTAGTAGAGACAGCCGGGGCAGGGGGAGCAGATGCCTTCAGCTGGAGGCCCAGGGGTCTCCCTGGCTGCTGCAGCCATCTGCAGGACTTTGGAGGATGGGAAACAACCTCCTGCCATACCACCGGCACAGCGGTTGACCTCTGAAAGCCATGGGGAGAGCCAGGGCAGAAAGAAGCCAGGCTGCATGTGGCCCCAGGAGAGGATTGTGGGGTGGGCATGAGGGTCTATGGGTGCTGAAGAATCCTGTTAATGATCTTCCAGAGCCATTGGCAGGGCCATGGCCATATAATTAGGAAGGAGAAGAGAATGTAGAGTAAGTGATTTGGTTAGGCCAGACGGAGTGTGAGGAGCAGATAGAAACTAAGACCCTGAGATCTTCCTCTTGACCTTGGGAGAAGGGACCTGCTTTTAAAAGGAAATGCTTCAAGATTCTGGGGGAGCAATGAAACGAAAAGGACAGATGTGGGTGTCCTGGTCCAGCCCCATGGAGAAAGGGCCCAGGAAAAATCTACCTCAGCTGCTTTTAGGGAATACCATGAGAGATGTAGGGCCCAAGCCTGGTCAAGTGGAACAAGAAGGGGACATGATCTCTTCCTTCTGTTGCTTAAGATGCTGCAGCTCACTGCTAGGATGTGAGCCTACAGCTCTGGGAGCCCCAGGGAACAACCTAGGGGTTGGCATGGCAAGACCTGACAACCTGAGGGGCTCCAGGTGTGGGCAGTGAACAGTGGGGAGGGTGGGTCAGAGGACGATGTGAAGACACTGGATGGTCCTGGGGCTGCAGGCTGGTGTCTGACCTAAGCGAGGCCCTCCTCAGGGTTCCCAGACATGGCAGGACATTCTGGAGCTCTTCCACAAGCTGAAGGGTCCTGCACCTGCAAGGTTGGGTCCAGCCACCTTCTTCTGTGCCCAGCATGTGCCTGCCCCGCCCAGGAGCTCCATGACAGCAGACCCCAGAGAGGGTGCTGTGACCTGGGTCCCACATGCAGCCTCAGTGTACAAAGGAAGACGCAGACAACGTGGGGGTTTTCAGTCACACACAGGTTGGCCAACTCAGCCCTTCTTTAATGTCATCAAGGCAGGGGCCTGGCCTGGTCTGGCCTGGAAAGGAGAGGCTGAAGCCAGAGATGCAGTTATTTTTGGGTGGGATTTACTATTTTTCCCACAAAGAGGGGACTCTTGGTGATTTCATAATAAATCAAGAAGACAAAGGGCCTGTCAAACTTGACATTAGGGGGAATGGACATAGGTATAGCTTCCATAAATGTGGCCCCAGCAGCTTCCGTCCCTTTCTCGTCGAGGGTCAGTACAGCCTTATGTACAGCCTGGAGAGGAGAGAAGCAGAGGTGGTTCTGAGACTGTGCTGTACCCAATCCCAAGCCTGGCAGCAAGAACCCTGTGGAGAGCATTGTCCTAGGAGGGCTCACTTGAGCCTTTCTCCACCTAGAGGCGCCTACCATGTCTACACCCTCCCCTGCTGGTCACACAAGGTCCTTCTCTTTCCCTCAAGGCTCCAGTTCCCCTTCCCTCTTCCTCTCTGACCTATATCCCTTACCCTCCTTGGGATACAACAAAACTCAGAAAGGGGGAAGACAGATCTTGCTCTCACTGTTTGTTTTAGGTTCTTATGGACAGAACTTGATAGTGACCTTCACAGAGCTTACTCTATAAGCAGGTGCATCATATGCAGCCCCCAATGGAACTGCGCCTGTTTTCCTCTTATTTGCCCAAATAAGTGGCATTTTTAGCTGAAATTATTCATCAACTCCAAATTGAAGTCTAATTCTTGCAGACAGAAAAGGCTAGAAAGTCCTTTGAAATCCCTGAGCCTGTTTCTGTGTATATAAATATATTGAAGCCCAAAGTTTAGAAAGTCCTGGGCAAAGATGAGACCAAGGGTCAGAGGCATGAACTCCAGGGAAGTCTCTAAAATGACAGCAGCACAGGAGGCCACATGCTCAGTTCAGCCACCTGACCACACCCCATAGCAGTGAATCTGGGGCATGCTCAGCTCAGCCTACATCAGTATTTGTGTCCCTGGGCCCTCTCCTCGGGACAGAACTATGCCCAACCCCACTCCATCCTTTTATGCACTATAGACCCCAGGGGACAACACCATCACCAGGGTGACCTCACCTTGGAGAGCTTCAGGGGTACCTCCTCAGTGACCCCTGAGAGGTCAGCCCCATTGCTGAAGAGCTTAGTCATGCCCAGGTCACTCAGTACTTTCTTCATATCGTAGGTTCCAGAAATGGACAGTTTTGGGAGATATACATTGGCAGACCTATCAAGCACACAAGAAGATGGAAGAGTTTCACAGCATCTCTCTTGTTCTTCTGGGACCCACCACATAGTAAAGTGTTTTCTGACTGTTTCTCCCACTTTGTACTGGATCCTCTCTGTCCCCTGACTCCACGCTGGGAAGTTGTCCTTGGTTTGTTCTAGTTTTAGCTCCTCTACACATGAGGTCAGAGAACATGAATATCAAAGGGATCATCTTGTCCTAACAGCTTCTGCAATGCCACCTCCTCTGAGAAGCCCTCCAGGAAGATCCTGTATGTCCTTGAAGCAGATCTCATTCTGCTCTGTAGCCTTTGGTCACCCTGACACCAAGCTTGGAGTATCCCCAGGACCTGACACCCAGGGGAATGTGGGTCACCAAGGCAGGTGCCGAGTGACATTCATTCAGTGAATGAAAGGAGAGTGACCACACCAGGATGAATGCTCAGTTGTTCTGTTCCTTGGGGAAAAAGTGTCAACCCAAGAAGTTTCTGACATGAGCCAGCAGACTATACCAGGGCTTTCAGTGAGCAGTTCTGATTTTCCTGCCTCTTTCTCTCTTCTCAATCCCTGGGGCAGAGATGTCAGGAGGGTGCTGGCAGGGAGCAGAGGCATTCATATTGTTCAAATACTATTTGTATTTTCATATTTGTTTTAGCATGTGCATAAGAAACTGGGTCAGCAGGGCATGGATATATTTACAAATGCACAAGCATACACTAATTGGTGGTGCATGCTCAGTATTATTTACTATTAGGCACCCAACCAAACCACACTGATGAACTGGAGTATTCTGCAAATATGTCCTGGATGTCCCAATTCTGTCCCTTGCTTTCCTGGGCCTTGTCCACGCAAGCTCTTCCTCTGTCTACCTAGGGACATATTACTCTGAACTAGACACTCCACTGCTGCCTCTAGTAGGAGGCCTATCTTTTAATTCTTGGTTCTGTAAGAACATGTTTTGGCATTGCTATCCCTGCCCTGGGCACTGGTAGTGGGAAGTCACAGTGTCTACCCTTAGGTACTATCCCTCTCACAGAGTCTGCTGGTGCTCTCTGAACTCAGGGTGGCTCCTGTGTGGATGAACAAGATTACGTACAGCAGCAGTCACCAAGGGATGTTGGGCCCACCCTCCCCAGCCCTCTGGGTGATCCTGATGTGCCTCAGTGCTGATGTAGTTCAAATGTCTAGACCTGAATTGGGCCAGCTCTAGCTGGGGAATTACCTTCTTTGTCTGTTGTCCAGGAACTTGGTCACAACTTCCTTGGTGAGTGTGTCTTCCAGGTGCTGTAATTTCCCCTCATCGGGCAAGAAGAAGATGGCAGTGGCATTGCCCACATAGTCCATCATCAGCACCCAGCTGGAGAGCGTCTCACAGTAGTGGGTGTTAAACATGCCCAGGCGATTCATCATGGGCACCTTCACTGTTGTCGTCTCATCCACATGGAAGTCCTCTTCTGTGGTCTGCTCAGCTTCGAAGGGTTTCTCCCATTTGCCTGGAGAGTAAGGAGGATGAATGTCAGCCAGGGATGGGGGAAAGTCTGATAAGTTCAGCAGGGTAAATATCCTACCCTAGTGAGATATCTCCCCGAGCTTCAGCTTCTTCATCTTCATCTGAGAAAGAGGCTGAAACCAATGGTCTAGGCTGCTAAAAAGGATTTTGTGAAGATAATTCCAGACGAGGGGAAGAGCCAGAATTTCTATTTCGCAGATGCTAAGAGAGGCCATCCTGGCTGTACCTACTAAGCATATTTGTTAGAATTATATGATTATTTGAGGGTGGCTTGGGGGTTAGAAATGAAAATTTGAGGCTTTGGTCATATAGGGTACCACCAAACTGGAGCTCCCTGCTCCTGGTTAATTGGCACTTCAGCTGTCATTTAGGGCAAACATTCTGGTTCCCATGCCTGGGAGTATTTCTTGGACTGACATGCAGAGTGCACATGACTGGGAAGCCTTCCCTTTGTTGTGTCAAGAGAACTTCACCATTGCGTCAGAGGGGGCATGTGGCTCAAAGACCCCTAACCTCAACTTTCTCATGGGACTGGAGGAGGAGAACAGGGCTGCAGAGGGCACAGGGTCTGCTCTAAGGCCACAGCTGAGCTGGACCTGTGCTGACTCCAGCCAGGGCACTTCCCACTGCATTATTCTGCCTGATGAGCAAGGGAGCTATGCAGTACAGGGAGCAGCCCCTGGTCTTGACTCCAACAGGTGGCCTCTATGCTATTTCCATGGGATAGTGGAAGTTAGGCCCTGGGGACCCAAAGCATTCTGAAGGTTTAACCCCTCTGGCAGGAAGGCAGTTGAGATACAAGATGGTTGATCATCTACTCTGTGCCACATGCATCCCTGTGTTCTTTGTAACTCATTTAATGTTACAAAATCCTGAAAGCTAGGTATTATTTTGTCCATGATAAGATAGGAAAATAGTACCTTGAAGAGGTAAAATGGCTTGTCTCTTCTCAAAAGCCACTTAGTGGCAGAGTTAGGATTTGAACCCAGGTGTTTCAGACTGCAAAGAAGACACTCCTTCCAAGATTCTAGAGTTGTCCAAAGTGTGTTCCATGAGCCTATTTCCTTTATGCTGTGTGCTATAATTTGTTCTTCTGACTCTGTAGTTTGGGTAGCATTACATATTCTGCATTTTTACATTTGTAATAAACATGAGGACACTAAAGGCTCTGAAAACTTCTACAGAGACATCGATAATTTTGACTATTTAATCCATTATTCCCCAAACTCATTCAATGATGGAAAATATTTTCATGTTTGGTGTGTAGAAAACTGAAGAACCCATTCTGCAGTGTATTGCCATAGGAAGTTTATGAATTGATTGAGAATTATTTTGGGGTGTTTCCATGGGAACTAGCTCAGGCTGGTTCCTTTGTGCAACCTTACCTTTAAAGAAAATGTAATTCACCAGGGCCAAAGCTGTGTCTTTGTCAAGTTCTTTGACCAAATCCACAATTTTTCCTTGGGTACCCTTCTCCACATAATTGTTGATCTGTTTCTTGGCCTCTTCAGTGTCCTGGAAATTGACTGAGAAGGCTTCTGAGTGGTACATCTTTTTGACATCCTCCAAAAACTTTGCCACTAGCTTCAGACCCTGGTTGATGAATAGACCATTGCCGGTGGTCAGCTGGAGCTGGTTGTCTGGCTGGTTGAGGGTATGGAGGAGTTCCTGGAAGCCTTCATGGATCTCATCCTCATGTGTTGTTGTGAGGTTGAAATGCAGGCCCTCCAGCATCTGGGTGTGAGTGTCAGCCTTGGCTCCCAGAGAGAGCATGGCAAAGGCTGTAGCAACACTCATTGGGGAGAAGAAGATGTTGGTGGTGTTGGACTGATGGGCCAGATGGCGGTACAGGCTCAAGGCAAACTCTGCCAGGTTGGGAGCAATCTTGTGGCAGGCTGGGAGGTTATGGTCATGTTTTGATGTATCCTGGGAAGTGTCCCCCTGGGGATCCTCAGCTAGGAAGGTGGGAGCGCAGAGACACAGGCCTGCCAGCAGGAGGAGGCTCCATGAGACAGAAGATGTCATTGTTCTGCAAGACAGAAAAGGGATGCCAGGACCCAAGTCAGGACATATGATGACTCCCAATAACCAGGGATTAACACCATGTAAAAGCAGCCATGGTTTATTTCTATTAAGTGCCCAGCCTGTGCCAAGCGCTGTCTATATCACCACCACTGAAAGAATCAGAATGTTAGCACAAATGTCAGTGGTGTTTACCATATGCCAAGCACTGTCCTAAGCACTCACATACATTAGCTCATTTCATTCCTCTAACAATCTTTGCAGGTAGTAATATTCCTGTTCTCCATTTACAAACCAGGAGACCAAAGCCCAGAGTGGTTAAGTAGCTGTCCAACATCACCAAGCAAGTCAAGTAGCAGAACTAGAATCACATGTCTAGGTCCTAGGTCCATGCTCTGGGCAGCTCTGCTTACATCTTTAATGACCCTGAGGTGCAAGTGGGACAGCCACTGTTTTGCAGAAGAAGAAACTGAGGCACAGGAAGAGTAATAGACCTGCTAATGATTATCTAGGAATCAGTCTGGATCAGAATGAAGAATTACCAACCAGCTGGAAGCCCTCAGAGTCATTTCACCCAATCTCATTGTTTAAGAGCCAGGGGAATGGCAGGGCAGAGCGGAAAGCATCTTTCACAGCGGTGCCCAGCTAGGACATGGCGGGGGTACAATAAGGCCCGCTGAGGGGGCTTCACCCACTCAGACTCACAAAGAGCCTCAGACCCAGTGCTTTTCCTGAGAGAGTGGGCTGTCCCCACCAGACTCTGTGGTCCCAGCCACAAGAACGGATTGATGTACTCACAGTCAGCTCACCTGCCACCCTGGTCACCAACCATCTCCTAGTTCTGGGCTCTCACTTTGGGGGTTTGAGAGGGGCTCCTCTTTCCTTTAAAGCAGGGGTT